>JAYMFT010370332.1:0-21715 GCA_038088735.1 Panulirus argus
ATATATATATATATATATATATATATATATATATATACTATGTGTGTGTGTGTGTGTGTGTGTGTGTACTAGTTGAATTGAAAAAAAGAAAATATCTTCAGGATTACTTAACCTAACCTCTTTTACTTCGGTCTCGTGACACATTGTGTCTGTGTCAGTTCAGAGGCGCCAGTTTGAGTTCCTGAAATAATTCAGACCCTGTGCCTGGCACACATCGGCCACAAACATCCCATAATCCACCTTTAAATAACAACCAGATTGAGGAGAGAGATGACGATCCAGTTGAAATGTGAATGGAGATAATGCTATGAATATCTTTCTTGATTTTTGATTGGGTAGCCGAAGAATTTGGGAGGGGTTCACTGGGAGTGCGGTGTTTTTGGGAGTGTTGATTGGAGGAACGAGTTTTGAGAACCGACGAATTTGGGAGGAGTTTCTCGTAGGTTTCCTGGGAGTGCGGTACGGGTGAGAGAAGACGATGAAGAGAACAGGAAGAGGGTAATAGTTCCTTGGACTCCACTCGGGGCATTATACGAATGTGAGAATACACTGTATGCAAGATGATGCTGTGTTAGCTAAATCAAAGGAAGAGCTAGCTAGCTAGATAGATAGATAGATTTCAAAAGCTACATGAAATGAGACTGTAACTTAGGGCCGTTACACACGCAGTTTTAACTGCTCAGGCTTAACTGTTGGCCTGTGCGATATCTTTCCGTGACTGATACTTTTCTGGCCAACGGTGTTGGCCTGTACACTTAAGACTGCGCACTCAATTTTCCATCCACGCGTTCAAGTTCAACCGTGCAGTTCTGGCCTACACAAATGAAACTGAGTGAAAAACTGAGCGTGTGAAGCGGCCCTTAGTAAGATCAGTTCTCATGGTGAGGACCTGAAAGCTGTGGATGAGTTGATACATCTGAGAGTGAAGGAAGGTTGTGCGAAGCTTTAGTTGAAAGCGCTGGCATGCAAAGGGGGTTTGAGGGGGTGATGAGGGTGAGTTGGTGAATGGGAGGGTTGGGTGAGGTCAGCCACAGCTTGTTAAAAAAAAAAAAACTGCAGGAAGGAGTACTTGTTCCAGAGGTGATGTATGGCTGCTGTAACTCAAGTGTGTATAAGTAAGGGGGAAAAAAAAGAAGAGATGGACGATTTGAGTCACACAACTAGAATTAGAGAGAGAGAGAGAGAGATTGAGAGAGAGAGAGAGAGAGAGAGAGAGAGAGAGAGAGAGAGAGAGAGGAATATATCCTAAGGTGGTCTTTCTTAGTGAAGTATGCGCAGCAGCCCGTGGCTATACCACAGAAAGGTAGATAGCTTTACAGGATGAAGTCGTTGTTGTTACATTAATCCTTGTAACACAATGATGCTTAATTTCCCCAGGGTGTCGGGATTAATTGATGGAATTCATAATTCTATTCAATAAATGGCACTTTTGGGAAGAAAAAAAAAATCATTTTTCTATTTTCCATTTGTCGGGGAAAGTTACGCAAAATTCAACGATAGTAATAATAATACGTCGAATCATATTCACAATCATAAGAAATCATGAAACATTACGTCAAAACATATCATAATAAATTATCACGAAACATTAAACAGTTTTCTCTGTTTTCATAGCTCGTAAACCAGTCATAAGCAAATGATGAACGGCACTTACGCGCTTTATTAATCATAAACCGTCCCGTTCGATCTTTGTCACCCTTTACAGTTGTTGGTTTCCTGCTGAAACACTGCATTACGCAACGAGAACTTGCGAATACGAGGTAATGAACAGTGGTGATAAATAACAAAGTAACTTAATGAAGGCCCCTTAAGGCAACGCACCCTCAGCTCCAGTTCCGTCCACTTAGCTGATTGGCCTTTGGTGGGGCTCCGAACAATGACTACTTAGTTACCAATTAACAACAGTAGACACGACTAATTCTCCAACTTCATCCCTCCCACAAGCGCAGACACACACACACACACACATACACAACAGTGCACCACCACGGATTTCTGGTCTGTTGTACCCTACGACGGATAGGTGTGACCCACGAACAAGACCGCCATCTGTTGGAGATTATATCAAATTTCCGAAAGAGATAAGACGGCCAAGAATCAGAGGTGACCAAAGAGGTTCCATCTTTATAATACAGAATCAACTCTAAAACAAGGTGGTCGAATCGTCTTTTCACGTGCCATCCGACTCGAACTCGAGATATGCACAATGAATATTGCGCTAATGCCTCACTAAAGCGCTCACTGCAGTTTCCATATGAAAAAGACGTACAAATGACAAAAAAAGGGCAACTAGAATGAAAAAAAAAAAAAGGCTAAAGGACTATAAACAACGTCGAAGCCAGTTCCAGCAAAATAATGTTAAATGTGTAGACCAATCACATCATCACCACCGCCAGAATGTGAGCCGCAATACGCGCCACTATGGGCTGGATGTAGGGACCAATCCCGGCACCACGCGCCGGAGGTGAAAACCAATCACAGCCACTCACGCCCGATGTAAGGGCCAATCAGCTCCACCCGTGAAAGCCAATATTACTCAGGAGGGGGAACTGAACCAACTCCGTCTTTCGGGTGCCTTCTGCAGCAGCCTCGCTCTTCAACCTTTTGTTCCTAAATCACTTTTTTTTTTAACCCCCCCCCCCACCGAGTTCCTTATCGAGGTGAAATTCTCGCAGATAATTAACCACTTTATATGCAAGGCAGAGCCAATTTACAGGGCTCTGCGTTAGAAACTGCGAGACTAGGGAAACCCAAGAAAAGTGCCAAATATGGGGGGGAGGCGGGTTGCGAATTCCGGTAACAACACTATGAATCCTCAACAGCTCAAGAGGTTCGAGCGAACGTATGAATGAATCCGATTCACTTGCCACTAGCATTTGTAGTTTGAAGGAATACACGAAAGCTGAGTTACGACACAGAGTCTGGGTGATCACTCAAGCCTTAGTTCTATAAACAAACATTTAAATCAATGACAATATTCCCAAGGTCTCGAAAATATTTTCCAAATTTGAACTGAAAGTGAGAGGATTACTTCTTTCAACAGTATGGAAAACATACTAGAAATAGATTTTGAAGTGTAAAACCTTAAATCAAAAGCACTTTAAAAGTTCCAATACATCCTCAAGCGTTCTTACAGATTCCACACACTATGAATAAATCTTGGCGATGAAGTAGGCCCTTAAGTCAAAGGCAATCTTCTGGAGTTAAACTAAATCCGGAAGACTTCAATGAATCTTCAGTAGCGTGAATAAATCCTCAACCAGTTCAGTACTTGCATTAATTTAAATCCTAAAGAGTTAGTACAAAGCACTGCAAGAACAGCTTAAGCCAAGCTTGAAGACAGGATTTAAACGGGAGTACAAGACCTGCAGGTCGGTGGATATCGCTGCTGTATCTCAAGCGTAACCATGGAGTATAATACAGTCCCTGGCATAAAATCAAAACGTGTCTCCTTGTTTCCGTATTTAGTCATTCAGAAACACGTACTTAATGCTATCATTCACCCCCTTCAGCATTAGTGGCTACGATCCACGAGGAAGGCGGTACGAATCTTGGGTACGATGGTCTGACGTTTGATCTGAAGCTTTATGGTCTTGGTCATCATACCCGGTGGTTCTTAGCGTCTTGCTCAAGTGTCGTACCGTCATGCTCAGGGTCGTACATCCGTGCTGAACGGGATGATGAACTATGACATGTCTTTATGATATGAATGCATACCAGTGCTTGGAAATTGTGATAATATTCTACGTAAAGATGAACCAATATAAGTATATACATCCCAGTGAGAAGGTGGAAGGATGGAGTGACAGATTCTGTTAAGGCTTGGGGAGGCCTGAACATGCAAGAAGGTGCGAGGCGTGCATGGGAGGGAGCGAAATGGAGTGATGTAGTTTACAGGGTTCGATGTGCTGTCAGCGGGTTGAACTTCATATGGAGCGGCCGGGGGAAACCATATAAAGGTCTGTGGGGCCTAGTTGTGGATAGGGGAGCTCTGGTTTCGGTGCTTTATATATGACAGCTTGAGTGTACATGAGGGAATGAGGCCATTTCTTCGTCTGTTCGTGGCGCTACCTTGCTGACGCGGGAAAGGGCTAAAAAAAGTTCCTTGATGCATTTTATATGATGGTATATGTGAATCCGCGTTAGCAAGTATCTAAATGCTAAAAAAAGAAATTTAATTTCAAGAGAAAAGTAGACTCGTTGAAATTGATCAGTGTACATGAGAGGGAATCTTGTTGCTTGATTTCTCGGTATAATCAAAGAACAAATAGGATGGTTATGTCCGGATGTGTACAAGTTTAGTACAGAGCGGATGTACTGGATGTACTGGTAGTAGCACACGGCTGGCTGAAAGATGTACATGATGTGAGAGTCTGGTTAGTGTGGAGTGAATAGCGGGAGAGGCCGGAATGACGAGAGGTATTGGAAGTTGTGTGAGTGATTGTGTGGCTGCCGGTTGTAAGTTGGGTGTGAGGACAACATGGCACGGCGATGGGTAACCCCTTTTTTCTATTCTCTCTCTCTAATTCACCATAAAAACTACAGTAGAGGGATATGGACCAATCTCATGCATGTTAAAATTTCAGTTGAAGACAACTTAAATATTCTACACATCCTGTTCACTGTTCCCTTGACTCCACACAATTTGTGTTCGTCAAAAACTTCAGCGCCATTCGTTGATGTTCTCTACCCTACCAACCTCGCTGCCCTTTTCACTCTTGGCTACCGATTCCACAATGCCCCTTCTGTCCCTTTCACCAAACTCTCTCTCTCTCTTATCCCCCTTTCAGTCAAAATCCGGTCTCCACTCCCCAACCCCCACCAACCCTTCCAATTCCCTCATATGCAACATCCTTTCCACAACATGTGTTTGCTCGTCATCTCTCACAACCATTCCTAGTCCATTAATCTCTGCCATCTTCATCTTCACCCCTTCGCCAACTAGCCACAGTGCCCTATCTTCATCAGTGTTTCTTGATCAACCAGCTCCCTCTCCCCTCTTCACCACAGCCATCTTATCAATTAGACCCAAAGTCTTCACAGTTCCCTCGTCACACCTTCGCCACTAACCATTCGCCCACAAGCTCCTTACTTCTCCATCTTCAATGCCTTCCCCTCAACAAGAACAAACTCCCTGTCCCCCTCCCCCTTCAATGTCCTTCCCTCATCTCGCCTTAATATACCCCCTCCTCAACGTCCCCTCTTGCACCAAGAGCCCTGTCAGCCCCTTTTCCCTCAATTGACAGGGCTAATGGAGCGACAGCTTCATCATCTCCCTGCTCTAAACCAACAAAAAATCCTTACATGCGATCTTTGACGTTTCGCTTCTGGTTGCGTACAGCGCACCACGGCAATTCCAATCCCAAACGACCTCGGTAACCTTTCCCTATCATCTGTAGCTGAAAAAAACGCCTCTCAAGGGAACAAATAACCTCAAGTAATAGATTTCATAACATATTTCAAAAGCTTTTGCCGAGAAAGTCATGACTTGCCACTTGCCAGGAAAATATCAGATCCCATCACGTTATACCTGTGTGACACCTGCCAACCTGACCCCAATCCAAGCCTTATAAATAAACCCCGAACCCATCTGGACTCCACGTCTCGTCATGTCTAAGTTTAAGCACCAATTTTCTGAGTGATAGAGCGTGGCTCACCTGGGAAAGACAACATCTGGTGATCAAGTTGCAGCTGCAGTCCAGGATTGTCAACCCGTTCTGCCTCCTGAAGCTACCTCATCATACCTCCAGAGGTCATCCTGTACACTCAAGAGGATACTCCATATCTCCAGTCGCTTCCCCATAATTCCAGGGGCTTCCCCATACCTCCGTAGGCTAACCAATACTTCCGAAGGCTACTCAGTACATCCGCTAGTAAGCCAACAAGACTAGACCCGTCAATTTTTGTCATGCTGTCCGACCCAAGGATGACTTAGAAAATCGAGGAGGCAAGAACGACAGAACCAAAGGTTTACAGCTTTTTAGCTTTTATCTTTTCCTACTGGCAGACCTTCGAGTTACAGATCATACAATCGCTTTTAACGCATTTTCGGGCCGCGACTCAGCTTAACTCAGGAATCGAAGAGACAATTTCTACCAACGCCGAGGTCTTACTCTTGACAATAACCTCACGTTTCGAGTCAATCCCCAGACACAGGAAAATACAGAGGCAATAAACCTATACTATTTTACGACGTAACTGTACTCCATCAGTTACGAAATCAGGAAAACACTGAACTCATCTTCGCCCTCCCTCTCCCTCCTTGTGAAACTAAAGATGGAGCATCATGTTATGACGTAAAGAATAGCCCGAATTAACGGAGGGAGTTGCATGTCGCTGAATCTGCCACATTAATCAAATACCATGGCGGCCTCACACACCCTGGGCAAAGTCTCCTTAACACTGTTGCCATACCATTATGTCCCACAAACCCTCTAGCCATATTTTGACTACTTATCTTTTTTTCTCCATTGTTTGCTTTTTTGTAGCATCCCAAGATGTCACATCGTCTTAATGTACTCTGTACATTCATTATTTCTTTGATATACAGCAAAGCCACAAAAGCTACCGTGAGATTAAGAATTCTATAAAGTTTCGACAATAAGGGGGTGCGCGCCCGGTCTGGAAACACTGCCTGCCTGCGTGACTAGTAAGTCAAAGGATCAGAATCCAGTGTGGCCTCGCATGACGCACGCTGATTCCCCGAGTCGAGCATGGGAGACGCATCCCACCCATGGACCGCAGACGACCAGGTGGGACCGGGTGGGTACGTTGCAGGTCATGGGTATGAGTAAATGGTCGGGGTGGGGGATGGAAGGGGGGCTTATGAATTTTACTCCAGAGGTGAAAAAAGGGGAAAGGGGCTTTCAATGGATGAACCCAGGGATCCCCAACACTGTACCGGGAGCCTAGGGTCTTGTGTTGTCGCCTTGGAACCGCGGGTACCGAGTGAGTCGTCTTGGGGGAGGGTTCCGGAAAGGTGAGTTATGACTGTTGTTGTGTTCGGGGGAAGGGAAGGTTACAGATGGGACCCGCCTTGGGGAAGGAGGGTCGGTAGATTATTGTGTGTGGAGGCGCTACAAGACTTTAGTGAAGGTGAGAGTGGAGAGAAATTGTAGGCCTTTGGTTACGTGTGCTTAGTGCCTTATCAGTTCTGAGGAGGCTGAGGTCATAATGGATCTCATATGAAGGTGAAGCCAGGGCTTCCTTTCCTAACCTCTCTATGTCTCTTGTTCTACAGTGTGTGCTCTGGATGGCCGAAGGACCCCGAACACAGATGTACAACACGGGCACTGTCTATCATTCATCAGCCCAATTATTGAACAAAACATCGAGCAAAAGTTTCAAGAAGTGAGCACAACAGAAATGATAAAGAATGCGCATATCTTCTGCAAGTAAATCCAAGGATTATGCCGGCGACTCCATCACCAGAGACAAGGTTGGATTACAAGGGATTTCACGGGAGGAGACGCATTTTCCCCCCACACCAACACACATTACTCGCTCACCGCCAGCCACGGTAGCTCTTAGTTTGTCTGTCTCTCACTCCGAACACTTCCCCACTTCCTCACATATTCGATCTGCACAGTTTGTGGTATCATGCAGATACAGAAAACTAATGGACGCTCTCCAACCAAAAGAGATATGAAAATGAGAGATTTCAATTATGTGAAATATGATATTATGGCGCTAATACTTCTGTGACCTTCATTAAAGAAGTCATTCCTAAAGGCCATCGAGTCGTAACGTCAAATTCTAGACATAAAGTGAACCCAGCTTGGCAATACAATACAGTCTGTTCCTCAGCATTTCTGCTCGACTATCGCTGGAGAACACCAGGTCACATATCTTCATGACTGCATGATCAACTACAATGCCAGTTTTAACCAACCTATTTACAGAGCAGACTCAGGCATTTCTATAAATAATCAACCCTGGATAAGAACACGAGTGTTGATATCCCTTGACCCCTACTGGTAGTTCCTTTTAACTCTCCGGAATAAATATCGTCCATGTCCGTGTCTGAGGTCTCAACCCGTCCCCATCCCTTGCCCCGCACCGACCAACACCCGGCCTGCTTCATCAGTACCAGTCCCAGATGCGTCTACTATGCAACGTCCTCCGGCCACATGCTGGTCTTTCTGTCCCCACTAAAAGAGCTTGAGAGAAAATAATGCGACTTTAGATAGAAATCATTTGATTGATAGAAAATCCTCCCAATCCTCAGTCAACCGTAAGGTCTAATGTTTCCTAACAGCTCACTTGGCAGCCGACCTTCTCGTTCCTCCGGGTTTTAAACAATCTTTTTGAGGCTGCCTCGCTACGAAGTTCGTACCCTGAACGGGGTGTTTTGCCGTTAATTACCTCAATCACAGGTGGGGCCGGAAGAAATTGTATTTCAGATCCTTTCTTGCCGCCACTCGCCAGCAGGAGATTGATTTAATGCGGACGCTTTCAACAGCTTGTGGTCAACATGCGTGTCTTCCAATAGATGCTAAAAGTGAGATAAATCATTCTAACTTGATACCGTTTGTGGTCGTATTTCTCGTACCACGACAAGGGGGGGGGGGATTCCAGTCGAAGAAATTACTTCGGGATGCAACTCACAGTCCAGGATATTTACATATTACCCTAAGAGTTTTCCTTTCTTTCTCTTCATCGCCAACCCCTCACTCACTTCCCACACGAGTTCATCCCCTTTCTAAAATTCATCCCCTTCTGCTTTCTCCTTTCCCTTTCGTCAAGTCCACTGTATCATTCTTGCTGTTTTACTCCTCCTGGGATTATTTTCTTTTTCCTCTCACCTCTGTTTCTCCTCTCACTTTCTGCTGAGCAAAATCGGTCTCTCTTTTCCTAAGATGGCTATTCTTCACGTTCTTCTCCGTTATCTTCACCCTCCTCCTTGCTCTTCCTTCTATCCGGCTCCTCGACAGCGTCCATTTACTGCAGTGCGAGGCTGCTGCTGCTGTTGACGTCATACACCAGAAGGCGCTGGCGCTCCCTGCTGAGAGCTCGTTAGCGAGGGACCCGCTAATGTCTCAGGGAATCATTACGTCGATAAGGTCGTTAGGTTGGTGTGGCCGGTTGTCCATGTGCCGTTGTGTCTGTCACACAGTTTTAGCCGTTATGACCGTTATAGCCGTTAAGGCTTTTCGCTGCGTCTAAGACTCTCAGAGAACGATGATCAGTAGCTACGTTAAGGAAGGTGTCAGACGACCTCAGGAGCCCGTCATTACAATAGAACGTTGGTGGTGCTGATGACCAGATCTTTATGAGTGCTACGACAATGGCATCGAAAATGACATCATATTCATTTACGGCAAAGGAATGGATGCGTTACAGGAAACCTCTATACAGAATATTATTTTACAAGACTACAATCTACAATATGAAACAACTGAGCTCCAATTGTACATGAGTAGAAAATTCACATGGAAAGGATAAATGAATGCGTAAATAAGATCCAGCGAGAAATGACTAAAAAAATAAATAGAGCAACTGCATAAATGTATAGGTTCCATGCCTCCTTTACCTACAAATGACAAACGTAGGAGCAAAAGTAGTGTCGTGGAGAGACCGTCAAAAATCGAAACACGGACAGCTTCGTATAAGACGTGTCAGGACCATGCGGGCTGCGTATCAAATGACAAACATCAAACCCACAGTGTCAAACACCACGGCAGGCTAAGCCCCTCAAGAAGGAAGTGCGACTGTGAGGGTGGAAGAGAGTCCCCGATATGAACGTAAGGTGAAACCAAAGTAATGTATGGAAGTATAACCACGACAAGCCCTGCAGCTGATTACTACACAGTGTACACCGCAGCTTGAAATAGCAATGTCGCAAAACTAAGGAGTATCATGCTTCATGCGAGATCATCGTAAAAGGATGGCTTCCGCAGGGAATGTAATACGTAGGCCTACTGAATGTCAGCGCAGTAAGATGAGGCTCCACAAGATGACCAACAGACAGATTTGAATGCCCTACACAAGTTATACATGATGCTTTTACTCTTAAACAGAAAGTAATCAAAATCCCAAGAACGGACGGCGATAGTGGGTGAGTGTTTGTCAAATGGAGAGAGAGAGAGAGAGAGAGAGAGAGAGAGAGAGAGAGAGAGAGAGAGAGAGAGGAGAGAGAGAGAGAGAGAGAGAGAGAGAGAGAGAGAGAGAGAGGAGAGAGTGAGAGAGAGAGCGTTGTAAAACAAGATAACTCAGTCCACAGCCACGGATAATCACATTTCTTGACGGTTGATGTAATTTTTACGTTGGCCTTTTCACTTTGGCGCTTCTGTCAGTCATACATGCGTCGTTTTTTCCCTTGTGGTATCCTTTCAGGACCGCTTCAGGGAGTCTCACGAGTCTGTAGGCTTGAAGTAAGCAAGTTCACTCTCACAGTGACTTTTAAAACGTAGATTTACAGAAACTCAACTTATCAGCATTCATACTTAAGCTAGTCTCCCTCTTCAGGGAATTCCAGCCCTCTCTCTTGAGGGACTTGAGGTCCCCCCTCTTCTGGGACTTCTGCTTTCCCTCTTCAGGGACTTCCAGCCCCTCTCTTCAGGGACATCCAGCCTCACTCTTTACGGTATTCCAGTCTCCCTCAGGAACTTCGAGCCTTAATCTTAAGGGACTTCAAATCTCCCTCTTCAGTGACTTCTCAGTCTCCCTCTTCAGTGATTTCCAGCCTCCCCAATCCAGGGGCTTCCATTCCCCTCTTCAGGAGCTTCCAATCTCCCTCTCCACACGCTTCTTCCTCATCGTCTGACCCTTCCAGTCTCTCTTTCTAGTGACTGCCAGACCCCTTCCCAGGGGTTTCCTTTTTCCCTGACCAAAGGCCCTCCCTGTCTCCCTCTGGAAGGGATTCTAGCCTCCTTTTCCAGGAGCTTCCGGGAAGAAACGCTTGGTTACCAGACGAGGAGACTGTCAAGAAAGAGACGTTGCTTGTGGACAACTGACCAGTAAACGAAGTCCCGTAAAGGTCTACTACTGAAACTCATTCTAGTACTGGTTACTTGCAGCAATGTGGCGTCGCCTCACTGCTTTTACTAACTAGTCTTGTTTTTTTTCTTTGACTCATGTGGTGTCGCCCGTGAAAAGAGAGTTATGAAACCAACATCAAATATTGGTTGAGATATGGGGGTTAGGTGAAGACTTTAATGTAACATACTTTAATGTAACATACGGGGCGATGGGGAGAAAGAGGGAGTAGGGGGATAGGGGAATAGAGCAAAGATTGGAAAACTCAAAAGATTAAATGAGAACGAGTAGATAAAAAAAAAAATGGGAGAAGTAGAAAAGAAAAAGTCAGTAGAGTGTAACACCAATTAATTTCTCATGAAACACGCCTTATAAATCCAGTAAGAACGTAATAAAAACCACAATAACAGAGTCTAGTTATGCTTCTAACAATCAAATTCATCTTTCCAACTACATGGACAAACAAAGCCACTTCCAGACAGACATTATGTCCGTCCTTTTTCTTTTTTTTACTGCTGTCACCTCACAGTTGGCGAATAGAGGCGAGCTTACGAAAAAGATTTTCAGATGTGGTCACGCTGTCCGCTCAGCTTTGCACTCGTCCACTTCCCCTGGGCTGTACAACCACAGGACCGATCCCCATCCAACATCCCATGAATCCCCTTCCCAAACACACCCACATACACCCACTGAACTCACTCCACATGACTTATTTGCACTCGTGTCTTTTATACAAATATCAAATGAAACGATCTACTCATCGTTGCTCTATATTATTCTAAAATAAATTAGACAGCACAGATTGCGACTGGCATTTTCATCAAAAGCATTATGCTGCCCCGATCGTTCACCTTTAGTCATTCTCGCTGTCCCTCACCCTCCTCACTGTCACTGCCCACCATTCTCCTCACTCCCACTGTCCCTCAACGTCCTCCCTCCCTCTGGTCCGCAATCTTCTCACCGAATACAGTTTCACTATCCCTCACTTCCCCCCACTTACTCAGTCCTTCACACCTCCTCACAGTCACTTTCTGTCTCTCGCCCTTCTCGCTATCACTGTCTCACTATCCTTCACCCTCCTCACCGTCTCTAGTCTCACTGCCCCTCGTCCTCGGCCTTCATTTGTACTTTCATCGCACTGTTCCTCACACTTTGTCCTTCTCTCTTCCTCATTGCTCACAATCACTTACATTTCACCCTCATTCCTGCCTTTGTTAAACTGTCTTCCACTCCATGCACCGACTGTTCCACGTCCTCACCTCTCATCATTCTACCTACCTCTCCCTCACTATCTCTCACTCCTCTCCCTCATCTTTATCCTTCTCGTCTTACCTCACCATCTATCTCTTACCCCTGAAATCCACTAAAGTATCTTCTTCTTCACTTCCATTTAATCAAATATGGCACACGGTTATTGTTAGGAAAATTAATTTCTCGAACAAGTGACCTAATTTCAGTTCAGAGGAAGATCACAGCACCACTTTTATATTCTTAAACCCAGATCACGACATCTATATACCCCTAGATCATCACTACATGACATACCGTGATGAGGAATTAAATCCTGGTAATGGTGCCGAAGGTGAAACTTGACTAAGCTATCAGTACGAGCAGCAGTTCCTCACGGGTTCCTGAGGCGGGGGGAATATTCAGAGACAGTATGAAGTTATACTGAAGCAACAATGGTGTTTGATGGTGTGAGGAACATCTAAATTTCAGAGATGGAAAACTGTGTTATATCGTTGCCAGCAACAACAGTCTAGTAGTAGTAGTAGTAGTAGTAATAGTAATTATAATAATAATTATGAAAATAATAAATGAAAATAATGATGATGATAATAATAATAATGATAATAATAATAATAATACAAATCATAATAATTTACTTGCTTAATGTCAGCTCCAGATGAGTGAGTGAGGAGAGTAGATATCTTAATCAATGTGTTCACACAACGGCAGTATGCCTAGGAACCTCGCACAGTGGGATCATCAAGTAAGCAAGAACTAACCGAAAAGTGAGGGGAGTGTGTGTGTGTGGGGGGGGGGTTCTAAGAGCCGCAACCCTTCCTTTAGTAACCCTATGACAACGTGCTTCTGAAGGAGGCGCAGAAACTTTCAACCACACTTCGAGTCGTTTGTCACAGCATCTCGTCGATGACGCCACGTTCACCACACCAGACCGCACTCTCGGTTGGAGATGGGAGAGCCACTTCACCCCTACCAGCGGAGGATGAGGAATTGATGGCGATGAAGACCTCTGGTGAGAAAAGACAGAACCATTCCCACAGGAGCTCCCCATTTTCACGGAGTGGTTCGGCAGAGGGTGTCGTACATTTTTATTTCTTTTAACCCTCGTTCCCCCAAAATCGATATCACCATTTTGGTAATGGTTGTCTCTTAGTGTCCACCAGTTCCATTTGGCGAAACTTCCCGGTCAGATGTACTTCCAGACGTAAATGGATCTATAAATATAATGTATTGGTACTCGTCCAGAGCTTATGACCCGGGGAGTAAAGAATAGGCAGGCTCGACGTCCTTTGTGAGACGAGGACGTCCCTGTCGGTACTAATTAATGCCAAGTGCTGCCAGTGTGGATTACGCTTTGTCTTCAGCCACCGTGATCGCCTCTGGCTACTATGGTCGCCTCTGACAACCAGTGGTGTCATATACCGTGCCAACAGTTGACAGATGGTTTGGTCATTACGAGTTTTTTTTTTTAAGAGCTTCGCGACGCATGCCCCGTGGCTGTTACAACACCGATATTAGGTTTGGTGTAAACAATTTCATTTATCTTCCTCTGACAAGGTCCTAGTCTGCCTCTCCGCACATTACTATTGCAAATAACTGACCCTTAGCTCGAGTCCTGCCTCGGGAGCAGTAACCACTCTTCCCCATGCCGCCCTTGCGATTCCTATACATCTTTAGCGTCAAATCCTTAAGCAAACTTCGAGCATATATATCACTTGTCCATAATCTCATACAAGGCGGTAATTTTTCACCTCCTTCGCCCCACTTCACAACCTCCCTCTTCCCTCCTACTTCTGAATCACTATGTCCACCTTGCGCTTGCTCCTTTTATTCCATCATTCTTTGTCATCTTGAGTGAAGACGAGTTCCCGTTTGAATTCCCCAGTCTATCTCCAGATTGTACTGCTTCGAGCGTCCCACACACGTGCTGTGATCAAGCCTGTACAGTCTGGACTTTCAGATGGAATTACTGTTTCTGTGATACGGGGAGAGAGTTTTACATTCATACTGCCCTGTCTCTTAACCTTGCATATATGTATCATGTCTTTAATTGTACACACACACACACACACACACACACTTCAACCTAAGCAGGTCTTTATCTGTATGCACACAAACACACCCCAACATAAGCCAAGTACCCATTTACCAACCAACCCCGATGGGAAGATAAACACCTGGGTTGGGTGTAAGCCGACTGCCACGCCCAGGACTCGAACCCATGCACGTCCGACCCTATACTGGCCCGTGGTGACTCAAGGCCAGTAACACTAACCACATCCATTGGTAAGCAGTGCCAAGGACTACGTTCGGGGCGGATGTGGATGTTTCATATGTCCTTATCTTCTATGGTTCTCAGGCAACCATGATGGCAGTTCTTTACACGTTACTGTCTCGAATATCATATTCCAGAGTTCCAGGTGAATATTTCAGGTCTGTGGGTCTTTCAACGCTGACGGACCTGCTGCTGCTGCTATTTTAGCCCCAGGATTCCTTAGTGGGAGTCCTGCGGCACCCGGGTAGTCGACTTACCACGCACCCGTGGTTGATTGAGCGGGTGGGGTGGGGGTGAAGGGTTGGGGGGAGAGTTGGGTCCGTTTGCGAGGTCTGAGTCACGAAGACTAAAGAGCTCAGCGAGGGAACGACGTGTAGGTGGACCATCCAGCTAATACCCTTGTCTATATCGTCCTTTAAGAAAGGTATGCGATAAAAGTTAATCTCTTATTTTTCCAAGGTGAGCCTCCGACGATCATGACTCCTTAAAACTAATAAAATAACACCCTAACGGCCCACTGATCCCTGTGTGTCCTACACCCACATATAATATCTACACACGTGCTACATCTGCCTCACGCCCTTACCGCGTTAACAGAGCCAACCATATACAATGCCATCCAACCCACGCCCACTTCCGAGGAACGACATAATAACGTTCTGCCTGCACCTGCTTTTTCCACCCTTGGGTCTGCTCGCTCGTCCCTGCCCAAAAACGGTCAATAATTCAGCGCGGAGATCTCTGTTCCTCCAGCCTCGGGGACTCCATACTTCAGGGCGGCCAGCACTTACAGCGGCAACGTTAATGAAATACATAATTCCAGCAGTGGGCGTGGACAGGTGACATCCACCGCCCATTACGGCCGGCCTCCCACTTGCGCCGCTCAACACACCATTTCACCCACTTACTTTGCGCTATCGCACCCCTCACCCCGCAATGCCTCATTCCTCTCATCATTCTGTCCCATTCCCTTTACCCTAGTTCCTCACTTACCACACTACCACTCTTCTCTCACCCCGTTTGTTTGTGGTATATCTATCTCATTGTTGAGTTCACATCTCTTAGCTTCTTATCGCTCTTTTTTCCTCATATGACTCCTCATAACAAGGCTTCACTGTCCTCATTCCACCTCACCACGTCTCCTCCATACACCACTTTACTCCCGTCATTACACCATCTCATTACCCTCACTGGACTGGATTCCTTTGTTGCACCATCTTATAACATTCATTACATCGCCTCACTGCTCCGGCCACGTAGACTCGCTCTGTTCACTGCACCACTTTACTGTCCTCACCACAACACTCTACTGTCCTCGTCATCCCAACACACTCCATCCATTACATCACCCTATTACCCTCACCGTACCATATAAGTGCCCTAAACACATTAATCTACTGCCCTTATCGCACTACCTCACTCTCCTCACCGCAACATCTCACTATTCTTACCACACCAGCTTTTGCTTCCTCCATCCCATTATCCTCTTCATCAGCTCACTGTCCTAACGACACCACTTCACCCTCCTCGCCATATACCGTCATCACACTCATCTAATCACCTCACTGCTCTTACTACACCACCTCAGTGCATTCACCAATCCATCCGCCTCCCTTGCCCTTGCCACACAAACCTCAGTCTCCTCACCACACCACCTCACTGCCTTTCACCACACCACTTGCATCACCTCTCTCTTAACAAGAAGCAGATTATAATCTTTTCCACCTATCATAAGTAATCTCTTAAATCCCAGGATGAGTTCCGCCTACATAATAACTGCACCATTTTTTTTCCCTCCATGTCGTCCAGCTCTTGAAGTAACATCATTGCTTAAAATTACACCACTTACGATTGAAAATGTGATGCCCAGAGAAGTGCAGAAATTAAAACACACCTCTCGCAACAGATTTTGCAACATTCCCCAGTAAAACCCGTCCGTAATACATAATCTTACACCCAAGCCACCTGCACTTGAACCTCGGTACAAGAAATGATCCCATAAATCACAATTACACAGATTAGAACAGAGAATGCAAGTGTTAAACGTGCGGAAAGAATGGAGAAAAAGGCTTCAAGTGGAAGCCAGCGCCTTTGGAGGGTAAGTGGGCATGATTTACACATTAGCGACGCGAGGACCAATTTACCTGACATATGACACTCAGCTAGTGGGGGCGGGGGACCTGAAGAGAACGGACGGTCGACGAAGTCGGAGGAGAGTGGTCGACGAGGCGTGAGGGAGGTGGGAGGGGAGAGGGGGGAGTCGACAAGGCAGGAGGTGAGTGGTTGATGAGGGGCGAGGAGAACGGACGGAGGGTCCAGAGGGCAGCAGTCGACGTAACCTGCGGTGGAGGTCGACGTAACCCGAGAGGAATGGTCGAATGGGACCCGAGGAAAGTGATCGATGAGACACACGGGGAAAGTTACGTCTCAGGGAAAAGGTCGAAGAGGATTGAAGAAGGTGTTTGCTGAAATCTGAGAACAGAGGTCGACTGAGTTCTGAGGGCCGTACGCAGAGTGATCATCCCGTAGGGGAGTGGCGGACAGAGCGTGAAGAATGTAACACTAAGCATGAGAGAAGTGGTCGACGAAGCATTAAGGAACACTTGACAGCATGGCTTGAGGGGAGTGATCGAGGGGGGACTGAGGAAGGAGGACTGCCGGCGGAAGTGGCTGAAGAGACAGACAGACGTGGTCGTCCGGTGCTGAAGAAAAAGATGTATTGCGACACCGGGAATTATTCAACGAGGTTGAGGAAAGCTGATGGCGGACGATGGAAAGCGGTCTTTGTGGGGTGGGGAAGGTGGGGGATGAGTGAGGTGATCGATGGGGCCTTATGTAAGAAGGGCGCCCGGGAATATCATCGACTGCTGTAGGAGGAGCAGACGGTGACCGATGAGCAAAAGTGTCCGTCCCAAGGCAGAACGGATTGACGGACAGGGAGCCTCGAAGTGGTCATCGGGAATGAAGGAACTGGGACCGATTTAAGAGGACAACAGAATATATGGAAGGGGAACGAAGGAAGTAACAGAGGGAAACTGAGGATAATAGATGACCGTAGCTTAGGAGAGTAATCGACAGGTGCTGAGATCTTCAGAGAAATGGTCATTGACGACTGATGGAAGTGGTCGACGGGGAATGAGGGAAAAGATCGACTAGGACACTGTGGAAGTGGTCGACTTAAGCCGAGCTAAGCGGCCGGGAATATCCGAGGAAGATGCTTAGGTAAGAGGTCGACAGGGCTGAAGAAAATGGACGATGGAGGTGTGGTTCTTTGTCGCTGGCTGAAGAAATGTGTCAAAGGGAAGTGATCACCGGAAGGTAAGAAGAAGGGTCGAGTGGTGCCGACGAAAGTGGTCATTTTCTGCTGAAAGAAGCGCCCAAGTGAAATCGAGGGAAATGGTCAACGGAAGCTGAGGGAAGAGGTTGACAAAAGTTGAAGGAGGTGGTCGATGTCGGCTGAGGAAAACAGTCATAGGACGTTGATGGACGAAGTCAACGTAGACCCATAAAGATAATCAACGGCAACCTGAGGGAAGTGGTTAGATGGGGCTGCAGAAGGATTAGGACACTGACCGAAGACGCAGTGGGGTGTACACGGAAGCACCTGGGAAAGCCAGCTAACAAAGGACCTACTAGAGAACAGTAATGGTATATCTGGAGGGCAGAGACAGAAGTCGATTGTGTCAGAAGAAAGAGTTCACCGGGAGTGAAAGGAGGGAATCATCGGGGACTAAGGGGATGCGATCAGTACAAAACGAGGAGAGTTGTTGAATAAGGACTGAGAAAAAAGGTCCACCAGAGACTGGGGGAAACGGTCTTTGAGGTACAAGTGGGAGATCCTCGTGGGTTGTGAGTGGTCTAAGGAGGCTAATGGATGTGGTGGTCGGCACATGACGGGATCGATTATCAGACACACGTGAAGAGGGGAATGGTTTTCGTGGCTAGAGACGGGCGGTCGTTGTAGCAAGAGATTTCGTCATGGTACGGACAGCATAGATGTCGTGGCAAAAGGAGTGTGGTCGAGATAAGACAGGAGTAACCGAAGAGAAATGGAAATGCTCACCATCGCAAGAGGAGAGTGGACGTCGTGGGTAAGAGAGCAGAAACCGTGGCACACAAGGGATGGCCCTCAAAGTATAAGCTAGGAGGACATTATGGCTTGAAGACAGTGGACGGCAGGGGTTCAGGGAACTCGACAGCAACTGCAAAGGCGTGCTTGAATCAGGCTGAAGGGAATCGTCTATAGGTGACTCTAATCTCTAACGTGGAAGGATAGGCATCATCGAGACGGGCCTTTGACCATCAATCTACACAAACCAATGGCGAGTGGTTGTCCAAGACCTAGAGTATCTGTCCAATCGGAACGAAAGGGATTATGGTCAACGATGGGGACTAAAAGGGGAATGGACGACAATGACAGACGGGAATGGTTGTGGGGAACTGATTGGGGTGCTTAACGGACACTGTTGGGAGATTTTTCTTTTAAGCAGGATTACCTTAAGGAAGGAGACGAAAATGGTGAAAAGTGGGAGAAAAATGTTCTTGTAGCCTGTAGTAACTGAAGCAACCACAGAAAAAGGTGGAAGATGATAAGAATCAAAATAAAAGGAGCAGCAGTGAAATAGAATAATCTTATTCTTCAATAAAAATCGACACCGATATTGTGTTAATCAGCCCCGTACAAACTCCACTGTCGTATGATATATGGATGATGACATTCTGTCCCAGAAAGTGCGAGGTAATGAGGATGGGACTCTGTGAAATAAGGCCCCTATGGGAATATTGTTCAGCGGGAAATAAGCTAAGCGTGTGAGAGAGATCTAGGGGTCGACACTGTATACCTAATCTGTCACCAGAGCTACACATCACGAAGACTATCAAAGAGGCAAACTTTCTGCTGACAGATATGAAAATAGCATTCAAGTATATCAATAATGAAATGTTTGGTAAGCTATTCATATCAAATACCACACCGGATTTGGATCATGCTTCTCAGATCCAGTCAATGCTAATACGGAAGCACAATGATGTGACTGAAAGGATACAAAGAAGAGGAACCATGATGGTGACTGAACGACGAGCCGAGCTACAATGAGAGGCCGTGGGCTTTACACCTGTCTATTTTGGAGGAGAGAAGAGATAGAGGTGATCTGATAAGAGCCCTTATTCCTAAATCAAATTGATGATGCTGACAGTACAACGGTACCTTACAAGGTGCGGAACCAGGGATACCGGAAGCCCTAATCAGAAGCTGAGGAAGAGGCTCGTCAAGAAGGATGGGAATTGATACTGGATTAGCGTAAGGGTTGGAATGGCCTGAGCAAGGAGACAGTGAATACCGGCAGCTTACAAAGACTTAAAAGTCTTCCCGATGGCACAAAATGTGTGTCTTTGTCTGTACGTAGGGGCGTGTGAACATATTCGTGTGTGTTTGTATGAGTGTCTATACGCATATCCTATAAGGAAATGAAAAACATAAAGCAGTGCAGGGGCCTGTGACAACGGGAGCCTCTACTTCGAAGGCCTGTGAGGGCTTTTATTGGTTCTTTGGTCCCAGACATATCTTTAGCAACTGAGAGAGAGAGAGAGAGAGAGAGAGAGAGAGAGAGAGAGAGAGAGAGCCATGTCAAGGTGAATTAGCCAGACGGGGGTGTCCCGTTAGGGCTGGTAATGGGAACCTACAGCAAGGACAGCGAGGGAGTGAGGGAGGGAAGGACTGACAGATGGAGGGAGCAAGACGAGGTATAGGGAGAGGGAGAAAGAGAGCAAGACGACGGAGTAGCTATACGCAACTGCCTCCAACGGAAATTAAGTCAAATTTGCGCTGTGTATAAGATGAAGAGAGAATGGATCACCTTTCTGATTTCCAAGGCAGTATAACGAGACAAAAACACTGCATCCTTCTCCTATATACTTCACTATTCACGGGTCCCTCATCCACAGTACGTATGTTCAAGAGATGGGAGAAGAAAGAGGCAGACAGCCTCGTAACATAACCTCAAAAACGAAGAATAATATTAAGGGAGATGGACAACTGCAGAGAATTCCCAGTCTGGCGAAATGTACCACCTTCAGCAAGATGGTAGAGCCTTTGAACACGATGGTATGACCCTTGAGTGTGACGGTCAGGTCAACATACCCAAGGGTCGAACTGTCGTACTCACAAGGGTCGAACCGTCGCACTGGAGGCTCGTACCGTCGTACTCAGTGACTTCACTGTCGAGCTCAACACAATATAAAATATGTATCTGAAGCTCCGGGAAGTATCATACAGAGCATTTGGTCAGCAAAATCCTACACCACAAATGGATTCTATAATGCAGCCTAATAAAAGCATTTAAAACTTGCAATGTGACGTAAGTTACAAAATATCATTTTCAGTTCCAAGCATATATGATTATGTGACGATAATTTCTTTTACGAAAGATGACGAGGCTTTTGCCTCCCGGAAAAAAAAAAAGAAAAAGAGTTTAAAGGGGGTTCTATCCTATGAAGCACCGTACTTACAGAGAATCTTTAGAATCACGCTTGTACCCCATTGATTTCGTTGTACTGGAAGCCTTAAGAGTTAGTCATCCCTAAAACCCCAAGCCACGTTTTCTTGCTCCAATTCGCTTTATCCCGTCTTAGCATCACACCTTCCTGCATATTCAGGCTCCAACAACTCAAAATCGTCTTTAACTACATCTTTCTATTTCGTCCTTGGTCTCCGCTTTCTCCTACTTCCCTCCACTCCACTGGCTCATGCAAGTGTGGAGTATTTGAGATCCGATTTACACAAATCTGATTAACTGGAAGTAAAATAAGTCAGCTTTGCTAGGAGATTAATCTAACCCTGACCCACTGTATGTCAAAAGTGGTTCAGGGGATCTGCACACAGTCCAGTCCGGGAAATGAGTACGTAAGTTACGGTAGAGCTAAGTGAATCCTACAGTCTCACACTTCATGGCCAACCTAGTTCGGTCGGCAGCTCAGCTCCTAGCTGACTCTCGTGAGGTTAGGACATGAGGCCCACCGTCTGTCTCACACCTCGGACCCATCTTGTAATCTTGTCAGGATTTTAGTTATATTACCTTGGAAGTTCCCTCCGAATCTCAACATTCAACCTTGAACACAAGGTGAATCAATGTACTGAAAACTTCTATCCCACTGGCACACACACACACACACACACACACACATATATATATACATATATATATATAAATATATATA
>JAYMFT010370343.1:0-21713 GCA_038088735.1 Panulirus argus
TTCTTCGTCTGTTTCCTGGCGCTACCTCGCTGACGCGGGAAACAGCGATCAAGTATAATAAATAAATAAAATAAATATACATACACATGCATAAAAACATATACACATGTACATATTCAAACTTGCTCGTCTTCATCCATTCCTGATGCCACCTTACCCCACAGGAAATAGCATCGCCATCCCCTGTGTCAGCCAAAACCACTAATTGCCCAATGTGGAAACAGTATGGTCTAAAGTGGATTATGAGAAAAGAAAATCATTCACAATTATATCTTTTGGTAGGAGCCTCTGCAAACATTACGCTAGAGTTGCCTCTTGCCTGTTGAGGTTGAGGCACTAAAGGCTTAGAAGAGGCACTGGAATTCACTAGTTATGATGACTCTTTGGTCATGGCCACCCGTCTGAGGGAGTTCCAAGTGGGGACAGGCCTCAGTGATATAGAGATAGAACTAAATTAACAATGACAGCATGGCTATCTTTATGTAATACATGTAAGGCTCAGCACTGCCCTGTGAGGAATGCATAATGCTCGTAAATCTGGGATATATTTCAGTGGAGGGCTATATGTGTTTTTATGTTGTTATAGCTCTTTCCAGGAATAACTGGAGATTCACACTGATCTTGAAACACAACAGTAACCATACAGCTGTAAAGGTACTTCCGAAATTCATAAGTAAAATAGATATAAATAAGATAGATTATTTACTTTCTTTTTAAACTAAGGCTTCAGATAAACAGCTTTGCATGATATCCCATCAGATCACCTTTCAATTTTCAAAAATTCTATTCTTGATTGTCAATGTTACAAGAAACTTTTCTGAACTTGCATTTCACTATGCTTATGATTACTTTACAAGAATCTAAGTCCTATAGTAAGAAATTATATACTCTTCTTAAAAGTGGTGTTTCTATACACCAAAGGGAGATAAACAGTAACAGATAAAAATGTGGCAAGGTGACTGGAGTGGATGGTATTGCAGTTGAATCTATTATGAAAGGGGGTGACTGTGGTGTTGATTGGTAGGTAAGGATTTTCAATGTATGTATTGACCATGGTGAGGTGCTGGAGGATTGGTGGAATGCATGTATAGTGCCACTGTATAAAGACAGCAGGTATAAAGGTAAGTGCTCAAACTATAGAGATACAAGTTTGTTATGTATACCTGGTAAGCTGTATGGGAGAGTATTGAATCAGAGGGTGAAGGCATGCACAGAGCATCAGACTGGGGAGGAGCAGTGTGGTTTCAGAAGTGGCAGAGGACATGTGGATCAGGTGTTTGCTTAAAAGAATGTGTGTGAGAAATACTTAGAAAAACAGATGGATCAGTATATGGCATTTCTGGTACTGAATATTCTGAAAAAAGATATGATAAGGTTGATAAAGATCCTTTGTGAAAGGTCTTAAGAATATACAGTGTGGGTGGAAAGCTTCTTCAAGCAGTTTTTATCAAGGATGTAAGGCTGGTGTATGAGTAGGAAGAGAGGACAGTGAATGGTTCCTAAGTGAAGGTTGGTCTGCGGCAAGGGTGTGTCATGTCACCATGGTTGTTCAATTTGTTTATGGATGGGGTAGTGAGGGAGGTAAATGCATGAGTCTTGGAGAGAAAGGCAAGTATGCAGTCCATGGGGATGAAAGGGCCAGGGAAGTAAGTCAGCTGTTTGCTGATGATACTGCAATGTTGACAGATACGAGTGAGAAACTGTAGAACTTGTTGACTGAATCTGCAAGAGTTATTGAAAGGAGAAAGTTGATAGTGAATGTGAATAAAAGCAAGGTTACTGGAGGAAGCTAAGTGTTTTAGATATCTGGAAGTGAACATAGCAGATAATGGAACCATGGAAGTGGAAGTGAGTCATAGGGTGGGGAAGAGGGCAAAGGTTCTGAAAGCACAGAACAATGTGTGGAAAGAGAGAACAATTTCTGGAAGGGCAAAAATGAGAATGTTTGAAGTAATAGTAGTTCCAACAATATCATAAGGTTGCGAGACATGGGCTATAGACAAGATTATGAGGAGGAGGGAGGATGCATTGGAAATGAAATGTTAGAGGACAATATGTGATGCGAGGTGGTTTGATCGAGTAAGTAACAAAAGGGTAAGACAGACGTGTGGTATCAAAAACAGTGTGGTTGTAGGAGCAGAAGAGGGTGTGCTAAAATGGTTTTGGACATATGGAGAGAATGAGTGAGAAAAGGTTGAAAAAGAAGATATACATATCAGAAGTGGAGGGAAAAAGAACAGGGAGACTAAATTGGAGATGGAAGGATAGAGTAAAAGAGATTTTGAGTGATCGGAGCCTGAACAAGCATGATGGTGAAAGGTATCCACGGAACAAAGTGAACTGGAAAAATATGTGCTGTCAGTGGTGCTGACTTAAAATACACAAATTATATATATATATGGTTACATCATATGTAGGATGCCCTTAAGTAAATGTAAGTCATCTTGTAAGATTTATATATTTCAACAGTAGTACCTAAAACTCACCTCATAACAATATATTGCAACAGCAAAGAAGAATGGGAATCCCTTTATAGAAAACTCTTTGGGAGTAAAGGGCACCTCCTCTGAATGTGAGAAGTCAAACCAAAACACCACTGCCAAGGCAAGCACATTTGAAACTTGTGCAAATACACTGAAAATCAAGAAAGAACTATGTGAATATGTATTCTTCAATCTAAATCTTGAATATTACAGACCTTATACATAAATCTTCAATGCATGTGAATGTAAGCAGTGGTATAGGTATATGAAATAACCAAAATGAAATGATGATGATCTTCATAAACTATTCTGAAAAGGAAAATGATACTAATAAGAAGCTAAACGTAATTTCTAGCTGATTAATAATGACACAACTATAGGCAAATTCAAGTGTCTCCATCAATGCAAACTCTATGTCACTGAGATGAGTTTGTATTATATATACGATGAATTACAACGTTATGATTATGAGATAAACCTGGTCCCAGCTACCCTCTGACCCATTATCCAGTGTTAATGAACAAATGAATTTATAAAACAAATCTAAATTTAAAAAATAAATAATGAAAATCTATTATAAACTCCCTAGATCCCATGCAGTTATGACATAATTCTGAAGTTAAGTTATGAAGAATATGTAGAGAATGTTGGGTGTCTGGACTGAAGATCAGAATCAAAGTAAGATGCCTGTATCAAATGAAATAAATTTCTATGTAAAATAAATACTATTTCAAGCTGTCTTTTTTTATTCAAATACTTAAGAGTATTGATGTACCTGTATTGTACTGAAAGTTTTCAGGCATTCTATTTTCATTTTTGTGTGAAAATTAGTCTGAGAAATCTCCCTAAGAAAAGTAATCCCCCCTTATCAAACTGAATCCTTGGGTAAAATGTGATTCACTATCCCATGATTCTGTAAAGTTTTGATTTCCAGGAACACATCCCCAATGTTAAACAGGGACCTGGTGTAACTGTCCATGACTGAAAACTTAAAAGTACACTTAAAAACAATAAAATTAGTTGCATGTGATAATCCTATAAAGCCATCATACAATATCATAAATGGCAAGGAATTATCCACAGCTCCTTCCCTTATAACTGCTAACAAGTAAGCATAAGTTATATGGCTTCTGCTATTGAAAAAATATATGTTTTTCAGTAACCTTGATCTCTGAAAACAGGGGTGATATGTTTGCACAACACTGGAAAAATCAGAGGGTTCTGCAATTTTAAAAACATGAAATTAGAGTAAGATGGAAGTATCACAATGGTCAATATTTGTGTGACCAGTCTCCTTAGAAAAACTGTCAGATGCAGCAGCTGGACATGTGCCTTGTATCCAAGCATTGGAGGTAGGGAGACATGGAGAACAACTGGAATATGAGTGAGGAATATGTAAATTCTGACGGCACCCAAAGGTTTGAAAAGTTGTATGAAAGAAAATGTTTAGGGTATGGGACCCCACCACTGTAAAACTCCCTCCCCCTACCATTCAAATACGAATTGCAGGGGTGTCCCTTGTACACTTTTGTAGATCAAGGAAAAAAAAAATTCATCCATGTCAATCAATTATATGTGGATATAAGATATGAAACAGGGAGTAAAAACAGACAATGGACACACTACATCCTAGCCACTATAGAAGGGACTTAAAAACCATAATAAACCCAATTTCAGTGTTGTAGGTAAATCAGATTAATCCTAAAAAGAATATCTTACCTGAAAATGGCCAGTTTATTAAGGTGCCTGAGCATCGTAAGGCAGTACAGTGGAGGTAAAAGAAACAGCATCCAAAATCGTTGGCTGAATCCTGGGATATATATGTTCAAGTTCTTGCATAAGTATATCAAGTAGCCACAGCAAAACCCTGCAAAAGTTAAACAAAAATAACTTTTTGCCTCCTAATTCCAATGATGTCTCAATAACACACACTTTTATATATTCTAGATATCTGACTATTTACTCTAATTTCACATCCTGAAATAAAACATGCTTAAGATCTCATACAAAATTAACATTTCAAAAGAAATATTCTTGAACAACAAGGTCAATGTATCTGTACAATCATATTATCATTATATATAAATCCAAGATGTTTTGGGGCTCCTCCAAGTTTAAGGCTGCACAACAATGAGAAACAGAAAAATAATATTAGACTCTTTTCAGGGCAAAAAGTACCTTTATGAAACTGTATCCCTTTCATCTACTGATGATGATAAAACCTCACCAATGGTAACCTTTCACTTGTGTTGTAACCACAAACAGGCAAAGTCCAGCAACAACCATGCAATCATACATAAACTGATTCAATTTTGACAAACATACCCAGAACAGTTTACACTGCTTTCACTGATAATTTAAATCCTCTTGAAAAAATATTTTACTTTCCATAATTCTCACTATACATGTAGATGTAAAAAAGTGAGTGATACAGCAGATATTAAATCAAGTGCTTTACGATATAATGGGGAGGGATAGAATCTTTGAAACAGTTGGAGGAATATTATGCTGTGACCTGTGGGGTAGCCATCTGAATCATTGATACCTCCCTATGAGTGCTTACATGAGAGCAATAAGGAAGAGAACTGAGTGTGTCAACAGTATGATGTGAGAGATCAGGTTGAAGTATTAGTGATAGGTAATCTGTATGCAAGAGTGGGTAATGTGGCAGTTGAGGGTATAACTGGAAAGCATGGGGTATTCAATGACCATGTGAAAACGGTTAAGGCAACCTTTTTCTGGTAGGATGCTGAAGCGTTCACCAGTATGTATGTGAATATGAAGTTAAATGACCACACATCTAATAGTGGATGAGAATTGAACTCAGTTATAAAACTTAACCAAGGTGTGGACACATATGCAAACATGGAGGTAAATGCTGAGGGTAAAAGAAAAATCTTTCTTCTATTTCGCTGAGGTAAATTAACACTTCTAATGAGTTATCATCAACATTCTGACTGAATAATTCCAAATAATTACACTATAAGACCATTCTTTAATTCTTACCAAGCTGAGATACAACAATCACAATGTCTACTAATCTCTTGCCACCCGGACCAAGGGCATAAAGTCCTACGTCCCCATAAGTTAAATCTGTTGAAGGAGTGGGAGGGTGGCGTTCATCTTCATCATCTTCATCGTCTGAAGACTCTGGTGGAATAAGCGGCACCTATTGTATGAAATAAAGATATAATTAGAACAGATGAAATTCACACATACAATAAAACTTTTCATTTCCAATTCAAGACCTAGTCTAGTATATCAAACAAAATTTGCTACATCTGGAAATACTGTAAGAAAATTCAAAGGGCAAACCTACATACATGCTAAGATATGAATAAGAGAACTGTCATCAAAACATATCTGAGTAAAAAGCAGAACACAGATCTGAATACCTTTGTGTCCATGATTATAGATCGACCACCAGCCCTTCCGCCGGAAGAAAGAATAGCATACTTGCAGTCAATAAGCATGAGCATAGCAGCAACACTGAGGTAACCCACCACAGCCATAATCAATGCTCCTTCCATAATGCCAGACTGAATGAAAAAATACAAAATCTTTAATAAACATGTCAAAAAAATTACTTGATTGAGTATCCACATCTAATTCATATCATTCGTTTTTAAGTTGACACTGTGCAGACTATGCTACATGTTATACCTATGGCCTAAAGGCAAGAAATTAATGTCACATATTACTCACCTTATCTCCTCTAAGCATATATGAGAACAATGAAACTTCACTGTAAAGATCAAATATAAAACCAACAACTTATAAATTTACCCCTTCAACTGCTCCCATCACCACTGATTACCCTGAAGAGATTTTATAATTTAAATTTTCCTGTTTAAATAACCAGCAGATTTATCATTACAAGTGTCTCTGCAAATTCTTTCAGCATGTATGGGGAGACCTCATCAGGATTAAATAGCCTGATTATGTCATTTCTTTCAATTACAATATGTTTCACCCCCCCCCACCCACCTTCCACCCCAACCTTAGTAATGAGTGGAAATAATTGTCCTCAACAATAAAAACAATTTTAAATTTATCATTCAAATCCTAAAATATTTCCTCATTACTCTCAAAATTTTTTTCCTTCAAGTCCCTTAGCCTGATTAACTTGCTTTTGAGCTACGAATATGTTCTCGATGAACTAGTAGAAAAGTTTTGGATTTTCCTTTGCTTTTTCCACAATGCTTTTTTTCAAAATCTCTCTGCCCCTCCCTCCTTACTTTGCAGTACAAGGTATATGCTTCCCTGTATCTTTTATATGCTGGCTGATTTCAGCATCTTTTAAATCTCTACCATAGCAAATCTCTGAGCTTGTATGCATTATGACATTTCCTGTTAAACGATATATCTCTATTTGATCATCCTCCTCTACTGGCCACTGGAAATACCTATGTACCTTCTATAAAACCTTTTCAAACTCTTATTATAGAACTCCAACTCCCAGTCAATACTCTTGAAGACCTTTATCAGTTCCATGTATTTTCTATGACTATACTTCCTTTTTGGTTCTTGTGCCCCCTCTTGCATCTTCCAACACCACATATTCAAAAACAAACTCTCCAGGATCACTAATCACAATAACATCATTATTACTTCATATATCAAAGAGTGAACAGACTAGGTTAAGTGGATATGGCATATCATTCCCCTAGTTCTCTTGTGCTCAGACATGATAACATAGAAGATTCTCCACTATACCTTCAAGAAATACATATCTCCATGACTCTGCATCTCCATGGAAATCTATGTTCTCCCAGTTTATTTCACTGAAATTGAAATCCCCATAATCTGTATTTCACCAACTCTTTGGAAAGGGAGTCTCATTGCTTCCTTCAACACCCTTATTGTTTCTTCAGTATGCTCACTATATACCTGTTCTGGACTGTTGCTGTTCTTTGGAGGACTGTTAACTAACAACACTATCATACAATTCATAACTACAGTAATTTTACCCATCATGTACTGTCATAAGGCATCATCTATTGATATTTCTTGAAATAAAATGGAATCTCCCTTACCTTTCATTTCTCTCCAACCTTTTAATTATATACCCCTCAAGAGAGATAAGGTTAGACACAAGTTCATTTGTGAGTATCATCACCAGTATCCGGGTTTAGGGTTTCTATGTCATGTACAGTCCCTGAGGTCCAGTTCCATTCTGTCTGCCACCAGGCTGTCAGCATTTGTGTACAGAACTTTCCTACTGACTGGTTTTGGCCTCTTGTGTTTTACCTTTTGCCAAATCTCTTTGGATCTCTCTCTCTCTTCACTCTTTTTTTTTTTTTTTTTTGTGTGTGTGTGTGTGTGTGTGTGTGTGTGATCCTTTCTGGCAAGTTTATTTGTCTGTTTCAGCACCTCTTGGCTAGACATCTCCATATCAAATGTTACACTAAGAAGCCTTCTCCTGGTGTCTTATGTGTACTTCCCCAATCTCTTAAGCAAATCCTTCAATATCCTACCACTCATGCAAACTGATTTTCCTCCTCACACTATAGTTTAGTGTGAGAGGTGTATTGTTTTAAAACTACTTTTTTTCTGCTGCCAATGCTGTGCCTGCCATGTAATAAAAGTATAATGAGAAAAAATATCAATCATAAGAAAGAGATATCAACAAATCTTCCTCTATAATCAAGAGCTGTCAGACATATCATCCACAGCCTCATCTGCCCCTCACTCATCAGTGGACTAAGCCAAAATTAAGGTACTGATATAGATTTTTTAGTATTTTTTTTTTATTTTGAATGAAAAGCTATCATTTCATTAAAAAAAAAAAAAAAAAAAATCTTAATTTTCAATTTCTCTCAGCCATGGGGATGGACACGGACAGAGTGAATACTGCTGTTTACAGGTTACTGATTATGGATTACAAGTGAAGATGCTACATCCCTTGGTTAAGTGCTTCAATAAGTGGCCTGAACCAAGTTTATGCAAGTATGGATGACATCTTCCTCTATCAACCTGAGGCATAACTTGAATTATGTTTAAAATAAAGTCTAATTATCTGAGCAACTACATAAACACCAAGTATAGCTATATGACAAGCATATTTCAAGTTTCATTACATTGGGCTGCAAAAAACTAAATTTTTGCTGGTTACTTTGATAAACAATAAGTGATTCTCATAAATGTGACATGCTCTTTATCACTGAATGAACCTGTTTTTGTAGATTACATACAATCAGTAATAATATTCAATGAAAATCACTTTGATCTGAAATATATTGATGGAGTCTTTTACAAGGCTCCTTATTTACAGTTCCATAGTATTCTGAAAAATTGAGATGTGAGTCTAAGAAGCATATTCTAAGACTCTTGTTACAACCTAAAATCTTATACTTTCAGACCATATCTCATTGTTATCAAACTTTCTATTTCCAAGAAATTGTTAACAACAGGCCTATTTGATAGTGTAGCATCCTTTTCAAGAGTTTTCAAGGCATCTACAAACACTGGATTGTTTGAAAGTTGCTTGATCTGAGGACCAACAAATACCCCTTCCTTCAGTCTGGCACAAATGAGTTGAAGAAACATACAACATATGTACTGAAATCCTAATCCTTCTATGTCAGGCCCTTTGACGAAGCTTTTCATCAATCTACACTTTATGTGCAGTGATGGTAGCAGTATTTTGTTGCAATCTGTGAGTGACTGAGCCTTTATGCTTGCAGATCCAAGAGTAATGTCTTCTCTCCAAAACCAGTCTTTCTTTACAATGCTCTTCTCTTGCTCTGCTGTCCCACAGCAATAGAAAACATGGGCATCCCATAGTGTAGCATCCATAAATGTAACAAAATGACTTAAGTGAATTCTAAAGGTTCTAGGTATATCTAATCCAAATTTGAAACAAAATGATAAATGCTTTAGTACAGTATAACTATGAAATCACTAGCAGTGTAAATAGTGATATACCCATCACACTTGGTCAAATGAAATATCTCAGAGAAAATGAAACATAAGAATGAAATACATAATCATCCATCAAACTCAAAGTGGTAGAATAAACAAATATTTTGTATCCAATCATACAAGCTTTATATAAATTATAAAACTTTCCAAACGCCTTGCAACTTTCAAACAAGAAGTTACTCAAAAGTGTGCTCTGTTGCTATAAGACCAGTTGTGGTCTATGCTGACAAAAACATGAGCAAAGCCACCTGTCAAAACAGGTGTCCAACAGGTGTGGTTCATAATATGTTTATACATACATCAAACTGGGAGATGATTTCACACATGTTCCAAACAATATTTTCAAGGATAAAGACACATCAGCAAACATATCCTACAAAACAAGTTATGGGGTTAGAAGACCTCCACAACTAGCAAAAGGGAAGATAATGGCAAAAGCATAACTGCATCTTTTAATTTTGTGAAGGATATAAGATAAATTATTGATAATAATCTAATACTTCATTTATTATTAATGTTCCACTGATGTAAAACATCATACTAGTCACAGCATAATTAAAAGTCATATTTAAACAAAACTTTTGCCACTACAGCATTACCAGTATGCATCATACCAGAAGTTGTCTAATGGATGACTTCTACCCTTATAGCTCCATCTGGGTCTAAGCTTCCAAGTTGGGTCATTAGATGACCAAGTTGGAAACTGTGGCCTACAAGTCCATGAAAACACCAAAGCCCAGCTGGTGTAATCCACTCAGCATATACTTATTCAGAAACTTCTTAAATATTTTATATGATGGTTTAGAGAAACATTTACATAATACTGTAAAAGAAATGTAAAATCTGGCAATCTGAAAGAAGTAGCAGTCACATAAGTTTGTATCTTACAGCTCTATATAAACCATGGTATATAAAAAAGCTTATATCAAACTGATAAGCTTATAAAGATATTTTCTTGATTTACATAAAGAAACAGAGTCAAGACTTTTCATCTTTTTGTATGAAGGGTTTATGGTTCAATCAACAAAGCATATGAATGCACCTGGACTCATGGGCCAATAAATCTAAATTCCATATGTTATCCATTGATGCAAAAATTCTTAAGGTAGATTCATCCTGTCAAAAGCATTGGGAGTAAAGAGAAATATATTTTCTCTTATCTCTAATTCCACGAAATGTCTGACCTAACCAAATCAGTTTATCTCGTGAGTGTATACCTCGTGAGGGTCTTCCTCTCTATGTCCCAGGTTAGACCCAGGCTGATGAACTGGGTCATTGGTCAACCAAATTATTGGAATCTGCAGCCCTCATGCCGACATAAGCCCCCACAGCCTGGCTGGTTTGGTACACTTTGTAGGTACTTGTCCAGTGGACTCTTGAACTTCTCTACCATGCATCCCATACTGTTTCTAACAGCATATGGCAAGGTGTTGAAGAGTCCTGGATCCCATATGTTGATGTTATTGGTGTTTTCTCTTTTCGTGCATATGGTACCTTTGGATTTCGTAGGTAGTATTTTACAGTTTTCCATGCCTGTTGTGCAAGTAGGATGTTATTTCCAAAAGTGGGTTGGGAACCATACCTCCTAGGAATTTCCAGTTACAGATGATGATAAACCCCTCCCACCTGCACTCCAAGGAGTATAGCCTCAGTGTTTTCAGATGTTCCCAGTATTTCAGTTCGGTGATCTTGTTCTACTGATTTGGAATTTCTGAAGCTGAAATAACTTTATATATCAAAATATATATCAACAAATGCAAAGATATGTAACCTTTACCTTCACTTTCATGCCTTAGGAATCCCATCTAAGAAGCTCCTACAGCACTGACAAAAGCCCGTTGTAACCAATGGGCAGGACCACAAGTCAAAAAGTGTGATGTTGCATGTGTCTTTGTGGGGTTGGCACACTCCATTTCAGTGTCTTCAGGGTACAAGTTGCACTTGGGGCATAAGGGGTCTAATAATATGCTGCAAAGGTGTTTATAATGCTGGTGAGACAGCTGGAGTCCAGAATACAGATATGCAATGGTAACATAAGTTTTCTAGTGAAGTTTCATATGTGCATATTTCTGGTGGAATTATGTTTAAAACCGGGTTCAGGGGACAACTGTTTAGCATTTGTATAGTCATTTTTGTTTATATATGTTCTGTCAATCTGTGAGTCTTTGTAGAAGTGTGAGGCAGGGGTAAGTTTCATATTTCTACTTGGGGGATGATGGCTCATTATAAAGTGGTCAGGATGGAATGTGTCTAGTGCTATTGCAAAGAACTGAGTGCCAAATGTACTGCCTTCAGTATCTAAACTTCCTGAAAAACTGATTCACAACAGGATTGACAAAAATAACACTCTCGCCTTCAGGACACAGCTTTCAACCTAATCATTCCACAGCCATAATGAATCAGCACAAACTTAACCTTCCACAGCTATATTAAATAAGTACAGACTTAATAATCCAAATGTTTGATGGTTTCAAACATCTACAATCTTTCTCCTGCACAGTATTCAATGTAAGAGATTATAACAAAGGATGACTCCATCTTCAAATTAATCTTCACAATAAACATACATAAGACCTCCCTCTGCAAAAAAAAAAAAAGCAAAGATATGTCTTTTTATATAAATATGTAATTGTATAAGTGTACAACACATTTCAAAGATATCCAAACTCAAAATGAAAACACGCAAAAAACTATCACTTATGCTCAATGATTATAATTCATCTCTAAAATCTAGTCATGTTTAAGCTTCTCTAGTTTATTTTTAATATAAATAATTTCAATAGAGGAAAATTCAGTTGCATGTTTTGCATATTTCAAATAGTTGGGAACAATCTGTGGCAGATATATCAGGAAAACTTGTACTACATGCAATGATATGTTTAAAATATTGTAAATCATGATAAATCTTTGACTTCTTAAAGAAGTTAGGTGTGGTTTTCTTATATTTTGTTGATTTCCATCAGTGTTTCTCTTACCATTATTCCACATTCACCTTGATTTCCATAGTCATCCCAACATTTACTAAATAAATATAATGCACTAAATAACACTTCCCATGTCATATTATTTCTTCCAATCACATAAACTAATGGTATGTGTTTCTTACAACAACATTAGGTATTTCTCAGGTGAACCTAAAACTGAAACTAAACCTGCATCGAATTCACTTAAAATGATCATCCTTGGTATTGATATTATCACCACACCCCAAAATCAATGATTAAGATTTTTATTTCTCATCACTCACCATCATCATGTTACCTCATAACATAACCTACAGTGAATAACCAATGGAAGTTAAATCTGCACATAGTTTTCCCAAGCTGAAATGGAGAACCAGGACTCTGAAGATTCTTACTTCTTTAAAGGCAAAGGGCAACCCCAGCATCCCAGCACCGATGAAGGAGACGAATATATTCGCAATCATCTTGAAGGGGCTTGTTATGCCCCCTCCTGGCCGGCCAATCCCCATGGTAACTCGTATAGGTTGGCTTATCCCGTCTGACACTCACATCACACACTCCAATGTTCACTACTAACAGGTGAGATAGCCTCCAGCCCACGCCTGCCAACACAACCATCACACATTAATACCTCCTTATTTCCCACCTAAACGACTTTACAGTCAAACGTGATTAAGCTACTGTTGTAAAAGGTAGTGATGAATTAGATTCATATTGATTATACTGGCGGAAAATGGTGGAAATGTGGGTGCATGTGGCAGTGGCCAGCCTGGGTGAAGGACAAGGGAGCAGAGGGGAGCGTGTCTCCTCCTGCGACGTAAACAAACACAAACCACAGCTGGCTTGCCAGGATGTCAGGGATTCCTACAGGACACAATAACCCCAGGGGTGAACCACCGTCTTTGGAAATTATGCACAAAACTAGAAATAAATGACCTAGTGAAAGAACCGCAGTAATAGATGATTATATAACTAGTATTATAACCGCCTGAACAACTTTCCGTAACTATCAATATGCTTACTTAGTTATAATTAGTGTCATAAATCATATCTTTTTGAAGTGTTCTGAATTCTTATACATGTACCAGTCTTGCACTAGGTAGTGCCTTGCTGGCGATAATACTCCACTACCTACGAGTCCATTCCTATCAGTACGGTAAAACTCCCCGAAATATGCCGAAATTAGCCAAAACGTATGAGAATAACCTAGTGTTTTCCATACATATCGCCTAAGTTGTATTCAGATAAGCTGGTAGAGCAGTGACCTCACTTCTAATGTTCTTATAGGATATTAAAAGGAAAAATATATTGCCTTGCAGCTCCCATCAGATCGTTATCGCAAACCTATACACATCTTAATTAGCGAAATGAAGCCAAGAAAAAGATATCTCGTACGAGATGAAAAAACTTTGTAAAATTACAATGAAACAACCAAGAAACAAGTAATATATGCCATAATTAACCAAGAAATATCTTGTGATGATATGGATAAAATAGCAGTAAAGGTCACAAATAGCCCGGTATCTACATGTGTTTCCACCGGTGGTGTCACCCCGTTTATAAAGTATTTTGTTGACTTGCATCTTAAATTAGGATAAAGTCCCCCAAGTTCCACGGGTCTTTATTCCTTCTTAAGATGTTAATTTCATTATGACATTTGTTGTAATATTTATGCATTAATTAGTTCATTATTCCAGATATTGGCCCATCCTTATCATCACTATAATCAAGTGATGATACAATGATTGTTAGCTTCTTTTATTATTAATCCTATTTTAGTACATACATAGAAACACACACAAAAAAATACATTGTTGAAATGCTGACAGATGACATGCAGCAAACTTTGGCTCTCATTATTATAACCCATTGAATGATGAACTCCATCCAAATCTCTTATGTAAATGTTTAGATAATGTGAATGAATATATACTGATAAACCAGATATATTTAGTCTTAGAAATTTGTAATTCAGAAAAGGAGTGGAAGAACAGAAGCAATTTGATGGAAACTAAAAACTGAAGTTTTATGTTTATTGGTGGTACAGTAAATTATAAATGACAAAAAAGGAAAGCATTAGAGTAGTGGATGATTGGATCAGAGTGATCAAAGACATGGTTAATGCAGACAGCATACTTAAATGAAAGAAGTTGCATGATGGCAGTGTTCAAGAAATGGGGCTCAACAAGTGTAGAACTCCCTCCCATATAGTACAAAAGTTATAATTTTTTTTTGTTGAAAGCTTGTCACACACATCTAAAAAGTCAATTTTGTTGTGATTTAATGTCTCTTTTCATTGTTGCTGTACTGATTCAGGTTTACAATAATAATATCAAACACTAACAAAAAAAGATATTGTATGAAAATAAAAAAAACAATAAATTAACTAGTGTATTTGTAATATTGATCCATAAAGTAGACCATACATTTTCAGGAATAGTAGATTAATTCCCATCAGAACTCAGGTATAAACTTTGGGATGGCTTATGATACTAAGTTGTCAAGGAAGAATGAACTTATTAATTTATGATTCAACAGAACTTTTCTGTATTGAAATATACTCATCAAACAAAAATACAAAATACATTTTGATTGTATTTTACAATGATCTTAATGAAGACTATTACTTTTGTCGCCAGGGACAGGGGAAAAAAAAGGCTTTCATGATTTATTCATTATGGATTATATTGTATTAGGTCCCTTCACAGAATAAAGACGGGTCTTTAAAGATGTTAAGTATGGAAGTGACGAAAGAGTTAAGGGACAGCATAGTCCTCCCGACCCTGATGTATGCGGCCAAAACATGGACATGGGATGCATCACAGATGTCAAGAATCCAGGCTGCGGAAATGAGTTATTTGAAAGGAGCCTGTGGTATGACTAGATGGAATGAAGAAAGCAACGAGGGGATGTATGAGATTTGATAAGGCAGGGAATGAATTGTGGAGTGGTAGTTCAAGTGAAACATAATACTTTGAGATGGTTTGGGCATGTGGAAAGAATGCAAGACAGGGAGTTTACAAGGAGAATGTATGATAGTACGAGTAAAGGAGTTGGTGTGAGAGGAGGAACACCTGTAACATGGGGAAATAGAGTGGAAGAGTAATAGAAGGAGAGGAATGGGAAAATAATATGTGGAATGGTGTATGCGAGAGAGGCATGTAAGGACAGGGACAAGTGGAGACTTTTGCCATGGCCACCCTCCTGATAGGAGTTCTGGGACATAACATGCATCATAGATGGATAGACAGATAGAAGATGAATAAAGCAATAAGAATGTTATCAACCATAAAGTCATCATCAATCAATGACAGCCAATTTAAGAAACAAGACTGGCTTGAGATCACTGGGTGTACATCTGCCAGCATTTCAATTCTTTGAAGATTTTGTTTTATGGATGTTTCTATGTTTGTACTGATGAATACATAATGAAAGAGTTTATCAATTACTGTATTGTTACTCAATCAATATTATAGTAATAAAATGATGGGCTACAATCAGTACTGATAAAATGGTAAATGCAAATATCACAAATGTGATTGTGAAACTGCATAAAAATTTTCAGAAGCAATGAAGACCCTGTGGGATAAGGTGGAATTTATGACAGTAAAAATCCAAATTCACCAATGTACAACTGAAACAAGTTAACACAATTGCCTAGGGAGTCATATCATTAACTAGCTGTTTTAAGTGTTTAGCGCTGTCTTTCGAATCACCCCCACCACGTTTCTTTTCAATTTTTTGCTGATCAAGGCCTATGTATCTCGTTTCTTGGTTGCTTTATAATTCTTTCATGGTGGTCTTTCAATTTACAAGAAAAAAGTATATTTTATTTCACTAATTTCAATTTTTTTTTACACACTTGATCACCGTTTCCTGCATTAGCAAGAGCGCTAGGAACAGGCGAAGAAAGGCAGCATCCACTCACATCCATTCTCAGTCATGTGCAATGCACCAAAACCACAACCAGGCCCCACAGATCTTTTCATAGTTTACCCCTGATGTTTCACAAGCCCTGGTTCAGTCCATTGACTATACTACATCTCTCCAACCCACCCTATCCCATACCCACATTTCACCCTCATGCATGTTCAGGCCCCAGTCACTCAAAATTATTCTTCTATTTCCAGTTTGGTCTCCCCATTCTCCTTGCTCCTTCCACTTCTGACACATATCATCTTTGTCAACCTTTCCTCTATCATTCTCTCCATATGTCCAAGCCATTTTTGCACATGCTCTTCAGCTCTTTCAACCATAATCTTTTTACTACCATACCTCTCTCTCTCTCTCTCTTACCCTTTCAGTACTTACTCGATCAAACCACATATTGTCTTCAAAAATTTAATTTCCAACACATCCACCCTCCTCACAGCCTTATCCATACTATAGCCTACGCTTTGCATCCAAATTATATTGTTAGGACTATTATATCTTCATACATACCCATTTTTGCCCTCTTTCCACATATTCTTCAGTTTTCCCAGAGATTCACCCCCTTACCCACCCTGTGACTCACTTCTGCTTCCAGTTATATTTGCTACCATATCCACTCTCAGTTATTTAAAACACTTCATTTCCTCCAAATTTTCTTCATTCAGATTCACACCCTAACTAACCTGTCCCTCAACCCTGCTAAAAATAATGACATTGGTTTTACTCACATTTACTCTTAACTTCCTTCGTTTGCACACTTCCAAATTCATTTACCAACTTCTGCAATTTTTCACTTGAATCAACTACCAGTGTTTTATCATCCACAAACAACTGACTCACTTCCCAGGCCCTGTCTTCCCTCACAGACTGCATACTCACCACTTTCTCCATCACTCTTGCATTTACCTCCCTCACCAACCCATGCATGAACAAATAAAACAACCATGGTGACAACACACACCCCTGCCACAGGCAAACCTTCACTTGGAACCATTTGCTTTCCACTCCTCTTACTCATACACATGCCTTAAACCCTTGAAAAAACTTCTCACTGCTTCTGGCAGCTTTCCTTCCACACTATATATTCTTAAGACCTTCCACAAGGTATCTCTATCAACCCTATCATATGCTTTCTCCAAATCCATAAATGTCACATACAAATGCATCTGCTTCTCTAAGCATTTCTCACACACATTCTGTACTGCAAACACCTAATACATACATCCTCCATTTCTGAAACCACAACGCTCATGCTTTGTATGTGCCTTCACCCTCTCAATTAAAACTCTCCAGTACAACTTAACAGGTACACTCAACAAACTTAAACCTTTGTAGTTTGAACACTAACCTTTATCCCCCTTGCCTTTATACAAATTGGCACTAATAAAGCTTTATTCCGGTATGAGAGACCAATCTTGTGAGAGCACCAAGGCAAAATAATAATTTTTTTTGTCAACAAATCATATCTGTTCTTACATGAAACATTGTTCTAACAGCTCGTTTTAATACAATTTAGGCAATCTGGATGGCATAAACTATGTTACTCTGGTATGTTTCGGTTAATTATGGTCAAGTTCAACACATTTCAGGGCTTTGTCATGATTTCAAAAGGCAATTGTTCTGATAGCAAATCTATTTCATTTCATGGCAGATCTCCTGTGCTTTGGTTTTATTAGTCTGAGACTGTGATTTCTCAAGTTGTTTTTACTGTTATTGAATTTTGGGAAAAGGATGTCTTGTCCATGTAGGAGCTTGCAGACCTCAGTCATATCCCCTCTGTTTCTTGTCTTGAGGCCCACAACTCTGATTGTCTTGTTGTCATGTCAGCTACCTCTAGGAGTGGCTTATTTGCTTCATACTACAACTGCTCAAACAGATCTGTATCTCTGACTAGATATAATAACTAGCAATGGACTAAATTTCCAATGATGGGTTTAACAAAGGTTAGGTACCAAGATTGGAATATTTCTTTGTTAATGAATGTGAAGTTTCTCTTATTGACTCCCACTATACTATAAGCTTTGGCTGCTGCTTAAAAAAGAAAGAAGAAGAAGAAAAGAAGAAAGAAGAAGAAGAAAAGAAAGAAAAGAAGAAGAAAGAAGAAAAGAAGAAGAAAAGACGAAGAAGAAAAGAAGAAGAAAGAGAAAGAAGAAGAAAAGAAGAGAGAGAGAGAGAAAGAGAGGGGTGGGTGTGCAGGTGGTTTCAAGTATGATGCAGTCAGCACTCTAAGGACCCTCTCACCCTTGGATTTCTCCAGAACAGCTCAATTTAAACAGAACTCTGTCTCTTTGTACTGCTTCCACATCTGTGTAGGTCTTAATAACTCATATATCCTAAGTGTAAACAAATAGCTTGTTCTGTTTCTAGACTTTTAAGCAGGTTTTAGTATAAATTTTGAGGAGAATTGGTACTATTAAACCTTTGGGGCAGAACACTATGCAGAGGTAACTAATTCGAGGATTTACCTCTTAACTCTATGGGCTTTACCCAAGCTAAAATGTTGTTTTTCCTCCACTGCTTCCAGTTCACCCATCTAACTTTGGAGTAGCACTCTATCAGTTGCCTTTTTGCAGCTTCAGTATTTAACAACAATGCAAAAACGTTGACCCAATGCATTTTTAAGATCATCCAAGAAGCAAAGCATGTTGGTAAGGGAACTCCTCTTACTTCTGATGCCCTGACAGGTGCTACCAAGTATATTGCTCCAGTTGATATGGCTCATTAATTCTCACTTTATACACTCAAGCAGTTCTGAAATAATGTCATGGGCACTGCTATGCAATTTAAGGGTTCAATTTTCTTTCCGTTCTTTAAAACGGATGTTATACTGGCTAGTCTCCATTCATTAGGAACTTCACCTGTGTTCAAAGAGGATTTGAAGACACATCAGCCTCATGATTATTCATGAATAAATAATTCTGTTTTCATAAACTGCAGCCACGTCAGTTATTTCGTTTATTTTAAGAGATTCATATTCATGGGCCAGCTAAGTGGGTGATATTACATCTGGGAACTAGGCCCACATGTTTCTCTTCCTTGCCACCAGAGGGGTCCAATAGCACCTAAGTGAGGTATTCTACCTAATGAGCAACAATCTCTGTTTAGAAGCCTTTCAGACAATATGAAAATGAAAATCCTTGACATTGGAAATAGAGCTTCTACAGTCTGAGGATAACATTTGAAGAGTCCAGGCAGCTTGGGGATGTGTTTTTCCTGACTGTGAATATTATATTTTTGTTTAACATTTAATTGTGATATTTCATTAAGTAAACTATAAACACAATACTTGGTGTTTTACTTGGGCCTCCAGTCCCTTACCCTGTTTTGACACTAAAAACCATTGAATCGAAATCCAAGAAACCGAGAATAGTGAGAATTCTAGGTCCCTATCTCACAATCACTTTCATCACTGATGTATCCAAAAGTAAGTCACACAGAACGTCACAACAGGATTTTAGTACAACTAAGGATTGTGCATAAGGTTTAAGCAAAAACACTTGGCATGAGATTGCCCACAAAAGGTATATTATTGGGCATTTAGTGAGACATTTGTTGAGCAAAATCTCTCTCTTAACTTTGAAACTGAAAGCAATTGGATTCAGGTTTTATGGGGAAATTCATCCGATCAAAATATGTTACTTTCTTTATCTATTACGCTTAAATTTGGAAAACTCAGTACTGTAGAAATAGATGCAAAGTATATAGTTAAAGTTCTTAGATAAAACTGTTTAGATTACCATAATTATATAGAAAATCAATATACAAGATATAGAGCTAAAAAATCTCAATATTCCAAAGTTTTTATTTTCCTTGAATATAAAGATATTATTCATCACTGTCACAGAAAACATTTATGTACCCATAAAGTACAGCAGTGATCACAAATCTGCATACATTTAAGAGGTCCTTATGTGAAAATACAATATTAAATTTTTCAAGTGCTGCTCCTGTAACTAAATGTTGATTCCCAAAGATTACAAAAAATCATACTTGAAATTCATAATTTGCTTATGACTCAAGGATAGAATCTTTAACAAATCTAGGGACAAAATCTGCTATACCTGGTAAATGTTTAAAGATATTGATACTGTATCTCAACAGACATGAAGATACCACAGTACAGCAATCTCCAAAACTTGGCATTTAATGTTATTCACAATACAGTATTACATATTTACAACTTAACAATTTAGTCATGAATATTTCAAATAACTATTTCTTACTCAAAACAGTTAAGTGCCACTGCTGTGTGGTTTGTATAAGATCTAACTGTTGATAACTCCAAATCCACAAGCTGTATTACAGGGTTCGTTGTTCTGAAGCCGGCTGTCCTTTTGCTGAGTCACTTAAGCACACCCACTGTCCTTCCAGGCTCTCTTTCCAAAGGCTTACCTAATGTTTAAAAAGAAAATAAAACAAAGAAATCACTTTTGTAAAGAATGACAAATTTCTGCTTGGTTTCATTCTCTATATGTCCAATCTCAAGTATCTAAAAACATTCCTTTCCTCCAAGTTTTCTCCATTCAAACTCATACCCCAACTAACTTGTCTCTGTGCATTGCTAAGACTAATAACCTTGCTTTTACTCACATACACTCTCAACTTTCTTTTCACACACTCTCCCAAACTCAGACACAAACTCCCGCAGTTTCTCACTTGAATCTGATCTTTTGAAGTGTAAGATGAAAAAGTTAACAGAATATCACTGAAATTTATCAATAAATGCCACAATGGGGCACACTAAATATCTAGAGCAGCCACAGTCAATGGGTTAAATGCTGAATCACAAGAATGCTTTTTTCTACTACATCTTTCCACAATAATCTCAGAAATTTACATTGGCATACATACAAATAGCTCCATCTTTTGACCCATGTTCTGACAAAACAGAACATTTTTTATCATTGCTAGAGACTAAAAACGAAAGTCTAAAGATATTCATAACTATAATTAGATATGTAAAGAGATAAACACTGATGAGCAACAATAAATTACCCCAGTGGAATAAACATCAGAATAAAAATACACCTAATTCATTCGTGATATCAATAACTTCTGTTATGAGGTTGAAGATTAAGTATGTCCTCTAGTTTTAACTGACACATTTCACAATGGAAATAGACCAAAAACTGAAGGGAAAACAGAAGTGGCAACATAATAATGTATGAATATTGTTGTGCTTTTTCTTAACTCAAAGCAGAAAGATATTTGCAAGATATTCATCAACTTTATTTGCATCTACAAACTAATATGTGTATTCATATTTGGACTTCAAAATAAATTTTATTTATTTATTTACTTATTTATTTATTTATTTATTTATTTATTTATATTAGGGATAGGGGAGAAAGAATACTTCCCACGTATTCCCTGCGTGTCGTAAAAGGCGACTAAAAGGGGAGGGAGCGGG
>JAYMFT010370354.1:0-21712 GCA_038088735.1 Panulirus argus
GAAATAGAGAATATGTATGAAAAAAAAAATATATATATATATATATATATATATAGCGTTTATGAGATGGTCTGGCTTAGGGCCTCAGTTGCCTCAGCTAACAACAAAAAAGCAAATGTAGTGTGACAGGTGTGGCCAGACAGGTGAGAGAAGTACTGCATAGTACTGGTGTCCAGACAGGTGTGACCAGTCCAGAAACTGGGCAGGGATATTCAGGCAGGTTTGACCAGACAGCGTGTGACCCCAAGCAGGTTTGGTAACGCAGGTGTGGCCTATCATGCGTGATCCAATCAGATGTGGCCAGGTAGGGTGTGGTGGTCGAGCAGGTGTGGCCTAACATGTGTGGTCACAACAAGCCGCTGTGATGACCTGGTCTCAAGTGGGCACTTTCTCCAGTATGGACGGACGGGTGGGTAGTACCAGGCTCCCCTCTTACGCGGGCATCTGCAGCCCCGGGAGTTGGTTAGTGTGAAGCTTAACTTACACGTTCTACACATATAATCAAAAAAAAACAAATATATATATATATATATATATATATATATATATATATATATATATATATATTGCATATATGTTCTAAGTTTGAACAGAAACACAATTTAATAATAATGATTATAATAACAATAATAACAGTAATTATAACAATAATAACAAGGTAGTTGTATTATGAACAGCATCATATCAGCCAGGAATCATATATACAGAGAGAATTATGTCAGCCAGTTCATGATAATCCTACACAGAATCTTCATATGACCTAGACTCAAGGTGGGGGACTCCTGGGTCCTTGTGATGTCATATCTTCCTCACTATCATAGTGGCATTGTGGCAGACTGACACAGTGATATGGTAGCAGGTTGGTATAGTGATGGTGGCTCAAGAGTACAGTGGTTGAGACTAGGGGAGTGGGGTTAGGACTCACTGAATTTATGTTGGGGGAGTATCAGCGGCCACGTAACATACGAAGGAATGTTAACAGTAACATCCAACCGCATTCTTTCCAGGCTGTGTGGATGGCAGAAGAGACGGGAATAATGTCAGTCGTGGATTTGAAGAAGCAAAAATATATATGTCGAGCTTACTCTCAAACGAATCTAAGGTGTTCCTTTCAACCTCATCAAACGGTATATCATTCCATACTTTGGCAATCCCGTTGAAGAACAACTGATTTGCCTCATTCAAAGGAAGCGTTTGTCCACCATTGACATCGTGCATCACAATCGTCCGATACAACCACGTCCGACTATACGAACCAATGGACAGGTGTATACCAGTGCGATGGGGCAGCGTTCAGGTGCGTCAGGCAAGAAGGCTTAGAATAAACAAACCACCGACGCGCCCTCGCACTACTTTATGCATGCAATGACAAAATACATTACTGGTGCGACGCCTCCAGAATCTACGTAAGAGATACAGTGTTGCAGGGGCAGGCTATTGTGGCACGGCGGGAGTCACAACCCCTATACCTCATTCTAAATATACTTTATTTCGTTTGCCTTTATCTGGGTGACTGCTGTGGAACGGGGGGAGAAAATGAATGGTTAATGTGAACATTTAAATCTCGTAACTGTTATAGACCTGTTTTTTTGTAAATGATACAGCCATTTTCATCTGAACATCGTCGCATCTGCATTAAGCTACGCTTGCAAAAGATATATAAAAATCGAATAAACTCATTCAGTAAGTACTAGAAGAAACTTCTGTTATCAAAGCAATATACTAATACTCTAAAGGAAGAAATCAGAGAGCAGTGTGACTAAATAATGATCTTAAACTAGCTAATTCAGATTTCCGTACTAGCCAACAGGTTTGATCTGGTAAAGTATAAAGCACACGTATTACGCTGTCTGACAGAATCAGTAGAACATCATCACGTTTCATCAGAAACAACACTACATTCCTGCTCAACAACCACCCACCCTTCCATCCCTTTGTAATGCATCTGCACAACTCACGCGAAGCAGTTCCCTTTCACATCATCACTACACAACAGTCATACATATTTAACATTACGCCTCCTCCTTCTTCAGCTCCATCTCTATAATTTTGGAAGTATCATCACGGAGGTCGCTGCTCCATCTAGGGACATCGGCTTGATGTAATGGTTTACCCGGCTCACAGTAACAGGGGCCATCCAAACCAGTTATGGGGCTGAGGACGTGTGTGACCCACAGATCTGGATGCATGAGGGATCACACCAATCAGCAGGATGTCCACTTGGTATCCTTGGAGATGTTCCCCGACTTTCATTGTCCGACTTTTGCTTTTATGTCCACACACACACACACACACACACACACACACACATACACACACATACACACAGCATACGTAAGCAAGATGATAATAGAAGAGAATGTTCAAGAGCTGGGGGACCAACAAGTGTGAAGTGAAAGTCCCTCCCATGCAGTACAAATAGGTGATCATGTACAGGTAATTACAAATAAGTAGCAACACACACACACACACACACGTTATTCTCTCTACCCAATACAGCACCTCTCTTTCATCTCCACACATACACTCCTGTCACACTCAACACACAAGAAAACCTTTAGATTCATATCCTTACTCAAAGTGAGTCTTTTCTCCCATTTGTGACGCGAAATATTTCTTAATATAAATTTTCTGACGTTTATCTAGCTCCCTCCTCAGAAAATGTGTTGCCTTACACCTAACAAAAGGACCTGTGTAGCCTTGTGTTCAGTGCCCCACGTTCTCCTAACCGGTAAGCTGACGATGATTGTCCTTTACTAAAGAGTCCTTGGCCAGGCTGCCTGTCCCCCAGCGCTGTCATGTCCAGCTGGCCTTGCGCGACGGAGGTGTGGATCTGTGTTCACAGGACCAAATATCCATCGCTGGTTTGTTCAGAGGTGCACTTGCGATGTGTGTAAAGTATTTATGAGCTTCGACGGCGTAGTGGGTAGCGCCGCTGACTATGGATCACACGCAAGGACCCGCCAAGGTTCGAATCCAGGACAGAGGCAGTCGGCTCACGGATAATCCCAGCTGGTCATCCTTGCCTTGTTCATGATCGGCGAATGGACATGCTTGGCTTAGGCTGGGGACTGAAAATGGCAAGTTAGCACTGCGACTCACAATGTGCTGTAACGCTATATCTAGCTAGGGTGCTGGTGGCGCAACTTGTCTTATGGTCAATGTGTGTGTAGCATCTTGTGGATGCGTCTGGCGTCTGTGTTAGAATCGTATACGAGGTCTTACTGTCGTGGCAAATTTAGAGTCTAGTTGGCTAGTAGTTAGTAACTAGTCTGTTAATTGTGGTTGTAGTATAGTGAGAATGTTTCCCCCATACAGCACTCGTATGCTAATGATAATTTAACCTGTGTGTTATAAGTTATCTTCCATATACTACTGGTGTTGATTGTCTTGGATCTGTGAAGGGGTCTGTATGTCCTATTTAACTGTTAGCTGTATTGCTAATTCTATAGGTTGGGCTTATAATGTGTTGATTAGCGTATTGGTCATTGTCTGAAGAATCGTTACTTATGTACGACTGGTGTATCCATGATGAGCTTCCCTGCGTGTTGATGATGTGTTTACAAGGACATGCTAGGGTCTTCCTAGTGTGTTAGTGACGATACTAGAGTCTTCCTGGTGTGTCAGTGATGGCACTAGTGTCTTCATGGTATGTTGCTGATAATGAGATACTAGTGGATTAGTGATGTGAAGATAAGGCGTTACCAGTGTACTGGCAGCACTTCCGTCACATACCACAATTGCGATAATGGCATCCTTATTCAGAGCTAATTGCGCTTCAGTGAAGAGGTCATGACCTGCTGTCGGTATCACCCTCTCGCATTCTTTATATGCTATACTAAAGCGTCAAACAAGTATCTCTCGTGAGTTCCAGAGGAATGCAAACAGGAACAGACCATTGGGTCTCTCTCGCTCTTTCTCTGTTGTGTCATACGCGAGTCAGTCCCGGGTCGACATTAGACATGTCTCAAGGTATCTAAAGATTGGACGAGATGGAAAATTACATCAGGTCTGATCGTGGATGAATGTGCTGATATCAGGGAGTTTACAACTGAACTATAACCATATTCTAGAGTGAGAGCGCGACGGAAGACTCACCATTCTCCCAACCATTAAACACACCAGCTGTAACTTTCCTCCAACAAGACCAGCATCCTCGAGTCATCTGCAGTCCTTGCTCTATTCTCTTCCTATCCCTCTGTCCCGTCACCTTCCAGTCACTTCCTACCCCTCTGTCCAGTCACCTCGTATCCTTTCTTCCTTTCCAGTCATCTCTCCTTCTCCAGTCACCTCACACCCCATTCCAGTCGCCTATTATCCCCAATCACCCCTGGTCCTCTCTCCTGTCGCGTCCTATCCTTCTCCCCAATAACCCCCCCCACTACCCGTCACAGCCGAGCCACCTCTCTAGTCACCCCCTGGTACCCCCGCCTCCCCACCCCACCCCACCCCAACCATGTGATAAGCCAGCCAATGACTCCATAAACAAATCAGGTTGTCAGCAACTTTCACACAAGTGCAGATCCTCCCGTCTGCACCCCCTCCCCCCTTCTCTCCCTCATCCATTCCTCTCATCCTTCTTTCTCTTTTCTTTTCGAACCCTATGTGTTTACAAAACAACTTCTCATCCACACTCAACCCTGCCCACCTGGTTCCCTCAAGGCCATAATCAGTCTCTTCCCCTCCCCAGTCCATCATCTCCCCCGGACCGTCTCTCCCCTCGGCCTGGTAGCCCCCCCCCCCCATCACCCCTTCCCATCATCATCTCCGTACCGTCAACAACTATCCATCACCACCTTGCACTGCAATGCCCAACCATCGACAAGTCATCGTCCCTCCCCATCACTATCCTTTCGCCCCCCTCTCTTCACCCTCCCCTCCCTCTGCATCAACATCCAACTTCTCCCCCCTCCTCCCCCCGCCTCAGAATGGCAGTCTGGGCCATTCTCGTGACCTGCTTTAGGCAGTCACGACACGGGTCTGCACACTCTTTTTTCTGGCCTTCATTCGAGCACCATAAACAGCCGGCGCGTCCTCTGGACTCGGGTCTGTACATATGGTTGGAGCAAGACGGACCCGCTCCTGACCCGAGTCTAAGGGTTGCACACTAACATGAGTGAGGTCAGTGACAGTCTACAGTTCGTTGAAACCCCCCATCAAGGAGATGGGAAGATCGTTGAACTCCGTCAGGGAGATATTATAGCTCAATGAACCCCCATGAGGGAGACACTACAGCTCGTTGAACCCCGTCAAGGAGATACTATTGCTCACTGAACCTCATCAGGGAGATTCTAGATCGTTCAACCCCGTTAGGGAGATACTAAAGCTCGTTGAACTCCATCAGGGAGATAAAAGATCCTTGAACTCCATCAGGGAGATACTAGCTCGTTTAATTCTATCAGGAAGATACAGGCCCGTTGAACTCCAACATGGAGATACAAGCCCGTTAAACTCAACCGGGAGATACTACAGCTCCTTGAACCCTTCCGTCAGGGAGACACTATTCCTCGTTGAACCCCACCAAGGAGATACCAGATCGTTGAACCCTGTCGTTGGAGATAACTAAATCGGACTGTAATCGCTGTTACTTTCATTCAGTGCCAGGTGTTCTATCATTCAGGGGACGCGTGCTGCCCGGCATATACCATCAGATAAGAGTAAGGAGATAACAGGAATTCTGGAAGGTGAACGGAACGAAAACTTCTGAAATTTTTCTGATGTCCCCCCGAACGTAACAACATCTTGTGGTACAGGAACGAGGTCACCCCTGCCTTCCTCCCGCCCTGCTGCAGCCACACCCTCCCCTCTCTCTCTCTCTCTTTCTCTGCTTCATCCCTCATGCTTACGACATCATCACATCATCATCAGTCAAGGCATCAAGCTCATCATCAGAATCTTTGTAATGTGTTCCTGGATACGGGTCAGTCCCTATATGTCCAGGGGAGATGGACCGTGAGGACTGAACCCGTGGTGGGAGAAAATGGAACCAGGGTGGGATCTGCGACGAGCAAAGGTTTGGAAGGGCGGGGGTTGAGAGAGAGAGGGATAGGGAGAGAGAGAGAGAGAGAGAGAGAGAGAGAGAGAGAGAGAGAGAGAGAGAGGGAGAGGGAGAGAGAGAGAGAGAGAGAGAGAGAGAGAGAGAGAGAGAGAGAGAGAGAAAGAAGGGAGATTTGGACTCTAGGTTGGGACTAAGATGGACCTGGTCACAGCAACGATGTATGATCCGGGCGAATCGAGGTCGGAGAGAGAGAGAGAGAGAGAGAGAGAGAGAGAGAGAGAGAGAGAGAGTGTGTGTTACTTGAGCGTTAGGCAGCATGGAACTGAGGCTGGACAGGTTGGCCCGGGGTTGAGGATGAGCAGATGTGCAAGAGTTGAGGCTGGACGGACGGACAAGGGTGAGCGCGATGCACTTGCAGAGGGAATCATGAATCGGTACAGAGGTCAATGAAGCAGTCAGAACAATGTGCACTCCCTTGGTATGACTAGTGTGTGAACTTGATATGTATTCTATTTTGTATTTTCTTTAATTATAAAAGTGAAGTTTTCCACGTAAAATGTAATAAAATTCGTATGTAATTGCTTCGACATATAATGCGCACAGAGAGACAGACAGACAGACACACACACACACACACACACACACACACACACACACACACACGGGCGAAATAAAAGGTACATTTCCAATAAAGAGCGAACTCCGTTTAAGACAAAAGAGCAATATGAATGGACTTTGTGTTCCTCGAATGCCAGGAAGCATTTACACTTAACACATTAGAGAGCTGGCAAGAAGCTGGATCTACAGGCAGGAATACAAGGGTAGGCAGACTGCTTCGATGGACAGAAAGCCACCTCGGTAGGGTTAGGGGGTCACTTGTGGCATGCTGCAGGGCTCTGGTCTACGTAAATGACTTGCTGAAAAAGGGGTTTGGACTCGAGCCTGAGCGTGCTCGCGAATGGTGCCATAATCATGAGGGAATTAAAGGATGATGATGATGATTTCATCACCTTACAAGGGGACCTGGACAAAGTCGGTCTGGTACACGGCTGATGAGAGTCGACTCGAGTAAATGCAAAGTGGCTGAGGATGAAAGGAGGCCTCGAAACAAATGTCATCTAGCAGGAAATAAGCTGCTGAAGTCTGTAAGTGAGAGGGACTTGGGAGTCGACATTGTGCCTACCCTGTCACCAGAGCCACGCCTTAAGAGAACAGCGAAGGAGACAAATTGAATGTCGACAAATGTTAGAATTGCTTTACAGAATATAGATAAAAAAAAAAAGATGCTCAGCAAATTATTTACAGTACATATTTGGCTAAAATTAGAATGCACTTGTCATGTTTGGACATCACACCTAAAAAGGCACGAGGACTTACAAAGAAATTCGAGAAGGGCAATAAAGAAGGTACGTGAGGACAGAAAGCTGAGTAACAGGGAGAGGTTACAACCTACAAGGCGACCTTTCATGGAAGAAAGAAATGTTAAGCGTTGGCCTGAGTACGGCTTTCAAGCATCTGATCCAAAATGATGAGGTTAACTGTGAACAGTTCTTCGCAAGATGCAAAGATGATAGAACAACCAGGGGCCATAACATGATACCAATCAAAAGACTAGTCACACAAGACGTAAAGAATTACTTTTTCTGTATTATGCAAGCGGATGAAAGGAATAAGCGAGGTGCTTAAACTGTGAATGGTAACAACAGTTAACAAAAGTTAAAATATTTATATAAGGGAAGGGTCTAGAGATGATGGGGCTCCACTAGTACAGAACTCCCTTCCCGTACAGCACAAATGGGTAATTAGGAACACACACACACACACGCACATTTTATATATATATATATATATATATATATATATATTATACTTGATCGCTGTTTCCCGCGTTAGCGAAGTAGAGCCAGGAGACAGACGAGAAAAGATCCATTCACTCACTTGCACACATATATACATACATGCACATATATGCAAAATACATGCGTATACATACCAATATATACATACATATACATAGACACGCATGTACATATTCATACTTACTCGCCTCCATCCACTCCTGACGTCACCTATAGATGTTATCGGCCTCCGTTGGCTAAAGGTTACACCGCGAGTACAGTTAGCTTTAGAGAGTATAGTCTCGTCAAAGAACTTCTCGCTTTGAAGATGTCCCTGCAACTGAGCGCAGCGCAGCGCAGCCTTGAAGCTACTGGAGCTCCTGGAAGGGATGTCCAAGGGTAACAAAAGGACCCTCTCAGAAAAGGGTCAGGAGATAATCAAATAACAGAAAACATTTTCTTATTTAACTCCTTTTTTATATTTTCAGAGTCGAACAAACCGCTGTGTTCGTAAACTATGCATTAGTTTACGATGAGCTGATCTCTCGTAACACACTTTGGAGAGAAATTAAAATAAGATTTCCAACTACAGTTTACCCGTCAAAGTGTTACCTGAAGCTTGTTTGTCGAGAGGAAAGTGACTGGATCTTGTGTAGCATTCTTGAATGTATATTTGGAGAGTTGCGTGTGTAGCAATGATAATCTCTCTCAACACCTGCTGAGGAGTAAACCAGTTATACCATAAACACGTGTTAGCAAACTAAACACACACACACACACACACACACACACACACAAACACACACATACGGTCCTTTGTGGTGAAGTGGTTAGCGTTACTGACCTTGAGTTAATTTGGGTTCGAATCCTAGGCGAGACTGTAAGCCTACAACCAATCCTAGGTGTTCATCTTTCCTTCAGGTCTGGGTGATAGGTGGTTACCTGGCTTAGGTTGGTGTGTGTGTGTGTGTGTGTGTGTGTGTGTACAGGAGTAGACACATGGTACACATATACAAGGTTCAGAGACCGAGCAACACGAGTGAAAATTCTCACCCCGTAATACACAAACAGTAATCACACAGTAATCACAAAACACACACACACACACACACACACACACTCAGAAGGGGCAACACGAGTTTAAAACTCTCTCCCTTGAGTTCACATACAGCAATCACAATAAATAATCACACGCAATACGAGCGTAACGCTCCATCTCCTACCATTCTAACAGGTAATTACACACGAAAATAGATAGTTATACACATACATGCAAAGAAAGATAAACATAAGCTGCGACTGAGTATCTATTACGACAATATTTCATGCTACACACATCATCTGTGTGCAAATACTCTTAATATCCATCCAGCTATCGGATATCTCGAAGGTTCATACAATGTCGAGCCACATAACCGATACAGACTCACTGCTGCCCGAAACATGCTTCAATTAATATCTCAAAAGGCATATTTTGCAACTTTGGATATCACCCCCCCCCCACCACCCACCCACCAAGTCCATCTACTCATCAAAAGGGATAGTAATATCACTGAGGAATAACGTAAATGACGTAAGGTGGCGAACAAAAAGGTGTTCTGAGAGCAGCATGAAGTATTTAGGTGCTCGAAGCTGTACCGAAACTTTTGTCTTGGTCCGTCCAGACAAGAGGGGTCGAGACAGCTTCGAAGTCGACCGTGTCCAACAAGACTCCCTTTTTCTCCTTTCAATCCGCCGCCCAACACTTAGCGATTTTAGAACTAAAACCGCAGTATCTTGGATTGAAATAAAAACGTAAAGAATATAGAAAATATGATAAAAAATAAAGGCACACAACTCAGAACGAGATATTTGGCTACGCAAATGTTACCAATACAGAATCAACCTCGGTAAGATGAAAGTATATCCAAAAGTGGAACAAATAAATAATAGAGAACATAAAAAAAACGTTTAAAAACATGCGGAAGCATATATGCATGCATATATACATATATATATATATATATATATATATATATATATATATATATATGACAACACCACATAAGTGTAATCACTACTGGTGTTTCGTCATCATTACGAGCGCAGCAGACCACACTGGGAGGAGTCCTTTAAGATGAAGTAAAAAATATAAAAATAAACGTATGTTTGTTCTTTGGGAACGTTGTAAGTGTGGGTGAAAATCTCTCAATAGATCACGGTTAAGTGCTTGACTCTGACACTTAGATAATGACTTTACAGATGAGGGTCCCCCCTCCCCTTGTGAGAGGGGGAGAGAGGGGACTAAGGGGGGGACGAACAGCGAGTGTCTGCGAAACCGACGCGTCGTTCTGGTTTTGCCTTGGGCTGGGTTGGCTCGAGAGAGAGAGAGAGAGAGAGAGAGAGAGCGTAACCTTTCCATAAGTCATCATGGAGAGCAGAGGTCGAGATAGCCTTATACATTTCATCTGTCTGTTTTCCTTTCTGTTTCTGTTCAGCCTCCCTGCCGCTATAAAGCCATACGTTATCCCCCGAGGATGAAGGGGCAGTAGAGGGCTGAAGTGTTCCACTTACACGAGATTTATGGGAAGAGAAAAGGTATTCGTGCATCTCAACATCTCTCAATTTACACTCGGTTATGAGATGGGCCACAGGGAGGGGTGACATTACTCCTAGTTAGACTGTGGATAGAAATATACAATTACGTAGGTCATTATCCAGCTCATAAAGCTTATGGAATTGTAGCAATTGTATACCGAATGTTGTAGTGTTTGCGTCGCTGTTGTTGTTGTTGTTGTTGTTGTTTGTTCGTCTGATGACGCATTCGGCAAACAGGTCTTCGAGAGGCGCAAAGACAGAACAACCAGAGGCCATAACATGAAGCTAAGCACGAAACTTGTTAGGAAAAGATGTAAATAAGCGCTGCTGTAGTATGGGGACAGTGATGGAACAGACTGAGTGATGAAGCCGTGAACGCGCACACCATACATACAGGAGTTGCAAATATGTTGCTGTATGATGGTTAGGAAAACTGAAGAGATGGAACCCCATGAATGCAGAATTCCTTTCCTGTTCCATACAAATAGACAGCTACACACACACGCGCGCACACACACACACACACACACACACACGGGCCTCCATGCTGTAGTGGTTGGTGTTACTGACCATGAGTTGGCACTAGGTCATCCCGGAGTCGGGCCGGCATGGGTTCGAATTCTAGGCGTGGCAGTTGGCCTACACCGATCCCCAGGTGTTCATCCTCCCCTTGGGGATGGTCGATAAATGGTTACCTGGCTTAGACTGGGGAGTGTGTGTGTGTTTGTGTGTGTGTGTGTGTGTACATAAACAGGGGTATGATACATATATACACAAGGTTTAGAGGAGGGGCGACGCGGGTGTCAAACTCTCTCCACGTAACACACAAATAATAATCCCACAAACACACACACACACACACACTCTCTCTACCTTTGATAGCGGCCCCTCCCATAATGATACAGAAAACGGAATTCCAGGCTTGTATCAGGATAGGACTTCTAAATGCCACAAAAGCTACCTAATAAGGAGAGAGCCTAGAAAACGCGTCGTGGGTGCCTTCCCATGCTGAGAGAAAGTGATATAACTGACTCCTGCTATTTCTTATCTGCGCAAATCGTATGCTGGAGGGGAACCGAACCATACACAAACACGTTTACTGATGCAAAAGAAAGAAGAGTATGAAAATGAAGCATTCAGGACACTGGCGAGCGCAGCCTGTTGTTCCGTGATCTAGATAGCAGAACGCACATAGGGGTCAGTCAACTGGCCAGGGAGATGTGACCCTAACAACTGTAGGAAAATGAAGATAAGAAATAAGGGACGAAAGGAAGCCAGACTTCGACCGTCATATAAGGGAAAGGGCAACATTATTTCCAACTTATCACAAGAAAGCACATTACGGGGATCGAGAGAAGAGTAAACCATACACAGACACACACACACTGCCACAGATCCTACCGCAGTTTACACGACTTATACCACACAATGATTTATAGAAAGGACTAGACGCCTGACCACTAAAGACCGTCTGTCATTCCCAGCCGTTCTGTCCCTCAGAGGAGCCGTCACTTTTCCTAACACGTGGGATACAAAATGAAGTCATTTTGCTCAAACGATGTGAGTGTTCGCACACAAACCGAGTCATTAAGTTTACTGACTCAGGTTTAGTAAATGTGCAATTACCTCTTTGCACTGTACGGGGGAAGGAAGGGAGTTCTACACTCGTGGAGCGCCCTATATATATATATATATATATATATATATATATATATATATATATATATAGGTCTCGGAGGCTGCCAGCGAGTGCCCTCAGAGAAACAAGACTAGTATAATCAAACACTGTAATTAAAAAAAATCATCTACTTTGGATTTATTTCCAGGCCAAGAACGCCGAAAGGTGAATCCTGACCAGAGAAGGAGCCTTCCCTTCCTCAACATCGCCGATAAAACCAGCAGTCGTGACCAACAGAACCACAGAAACCACACGCGATATCCTCCACTGCAAACAGATCCCCTCGACTTACAGGAGAAGGAAAGGGCAGGCCTCCTCCATGACGTCACCAAGCACCTGGCACACACGGGTGAAAGGTTAGGGTTTCCTCTCGCCGTCATCTCCTACAACAGTAGACATACTCAAAGGGAAGTATAGTCCCACACCGCACCGTCATCTGCAACAACACTATACGCACACAGATGACAGGGCAGGGCCTACTTCGTAAGCTTCACCTCCAACACACAACACTCAGGGGATGAGAGAGTAAGCCCCTACTCCACAGCTTCATCTTCAACAACACCAGGCAAAACAATACAGACGAGGGGAGAGGGAAGGCCTGCTCCTGCAGCGTCGTCTCCAGTAGCTACCCCTTCTGATATACGCAAGAAAAATCGATGTGTAGACTTACCCAGCATCGTGTCATCCAAAGCAAAGCCCTGACATCTCACACTACCCAGTGATTACGTCAAGCTTATCGGCTGAAATTCACAGCCGCGTGAAGTCTCGGGATTTTGAGGATTCCGCCTCGACCGACGTCCTCCACTAGTAACCACACTCCCACACAGTCCAACTGAGAACTGGCAACATTTTAGACTCACCTGAAAAGAAGAAAACAATATATATATATATATAGTCCCTTGTCCTGGCTAGTTAAGGCTCCTGGGCTGCCTCTCAACACCATAGCTTTTGGTGAGTGGACTTTGTGATGGTGAGCATTCAGGGTTTCCACAATAGAGTGGCAAATATTGTTATGCCCAATATGTTTATGTTGTTACAAGGCTGAACAGTGCTATTTCGAATTTGAACATAATGAAACGAGTGATAGTTAGAAAAAGATAAAGAAAAAACAGAGGTTAACCATTATCAGATTCCACGAAATTACTACCTCCTCATTCCAAGGTGCTGCGTAATCAGCTCGAAGTGACAGGGATATATATGCAGTGCAAAAAAAAAAGAGAGCGATCACTAGACCAATGACGGGAGGGAAGAGAAGTGAGGACAGGATTGAAAGTAGAAGACAGATGATCATTTACTGCAAGAGGAAGGAGAGGAGACGATAGGACAGAAACCTCAGGAACGCCACAGATACTAAGATGAGAAAGGGACTGTTTCTCCATCCTCGACTACTGTCATGGAACGGCCAGAGAGGAATCTATGTCTTAGGGAACAAAGGGAAACAGAAAAACCAAAGGAAGGAAGTTTAGAAAGCAGAGACTAGTGTCACACCCTGTCAGCTGCCTTGGAGATGTCGAGGTCTACGACAAAAGTTTCCCCAGTATCCCTGAAGAAAGAGGACCAGAGGTGAGTCACTTATGAAAAATATCCAGTACACCTTGCAGTGCGAAATCCTGACTGGTGATCTGAAATAAGGTAATTGGATTCTTCTAATTATCTGAGAAAGTGACAGTTTGGGAAGGTTTCAAAGACTTTGGAGACAGTTGAAGCTAGAGTAATGGGGCGGTAGGTGGAGGGGTTAGAGAGACCTTTTTCCCTAGACATGGACTGCGCCAAGGCGTGCTTCCAAGAGAAATAAAGTGTCAGGGTTTTTAGATAAAGGTGAAATAGGTGAACAAGCATCAGAGCTCACAGGCACAGTCCTATGGGGTTTGAGGAGGTATACTGTACCATTCAGGCCATGGGCCTTGAATACTGGGAACTCGGAATAAATTAAGATGAGGAGGTTATAGGAGATGGCATGGGTTTAGCAGGAGGGGATAAGGACAGAAGATTAGAAGCAGAACCGTGCAAAGTTCAATTAGAGGAAATCAAGGTGCTAAAAATGGCGGCTTAATGGGTTGGAGAGAAATCTATACATCGATCAGGACGAAGAGAGGGACAAGTTGAAGTGCACAAGTTCTTGGAGATATTTCTGGGTATGGAACTGAATGATTTGTCAATAGAAAAAGAAAAAAAAAAAACAGGATAACACACTCGTTTACTGTAACGGTGTGGCTGACCATGAAGAATATCTTTGCGATGATTCCGAGCGGAAGTGAAAGCAGAGTGGGATTCAGGGGATGGGAAGAGTTTCCTGGCCCGGTACAAATTTACCTCTGATGCGACAGACAGATGAACGTAAAACCATGACTGGGGCGGAGAGAAAGACTTAGAGTCGGGACGTAGGACTCGATCCCAGTAAAGACGAGCCTCCTCTCTATGAGTTCAGCACAACACGAGGCGTCCCGACCAGAGGAGAAGCACCCGTCCCACGGAAGGTCAACAAAAATGCCGGACAAGGATGTCCATCGAACACTTCAGGAGTGCCTAAGCTAACGTTTCGAGGGAAGTGGGGAGAGGGTTGGCGCACCGAATTATAAAAGATAGAAATAAGTTTGTAGTTGGATGATTCTAAGGGGGATGAAGCGGTTAGTGAGAGGTTCCAGAAGTAAACAAGAGGTCGAGTGTGTTGGAAGAGAGATCATGACGGTCGGGGACTTGTGTTGGCTGTTTGATTATCTGTTCCAGAAGGTTAAGTACATGCACAGAAAATGCCCCGGCTCCGCTCCGGGTAGCGCTTAGTCAATCCTTAAGGTGTAGATTGATTTTAGAGATGGGAAATTCTTTCATTGCACAAAGAAGAGGGAGACGCCGCTATGGATATCATTTAGTACCCTGAGTGGCCAACAGACTATATGTAACACAGACGTTGAGGCTGAACCAAGAATAATAGAAAATAGATCTCATATTGAACTGCAGCAGAAAGAACACTGGAATAGCGAGTAGATATGTGGTGAGAGAATATTTTACTGTAGGATTCATTAACCTTGATTTGAAATTGCTATCCGCCTTGAATATGTTGCATTGCATGTTCTTCTGCATGTTGTGTATATGTACTCGTGTACAGCTGGTATAGTTATGATGACGGTATTATCTTTACTGCAGCCTTCACCTGTTCGGCGTCGGCTCCCAGCTGTGAGTGCAGGGATATAAGCATCAGCTGTGAGGGTCGTGGACTGACCCACCTACCCCAGGATATAGAGCTGCAAATATCCCGCTTGTGAGTAATGTTTGTTTGTGGGATTACCATTTGTTTGTGTGTTACGTGGAGAGAGTTTTACACTCGTGTTGCCCCGTCTTTTATCTCATATATGTGCTCTGTTTTACACCAGTGTATGCATGTACACACACACACACACACACACACACACACACACACACACACACACACACACGCGCAGACACACTCACACTCCAACCTAAGCCAGTTTCCTATTCATCGACCTGTCCCGATGGGAGAATGAACACCTTGGTTAGGTGTAGGCCAACTGCCACGTCGAGGACTCGAACCCATGCGGATCCGACCCCCACGTTGGCCTGTGCTGACTCATGGTCAGTAGCGCTAACCACTACAGGGATGGATTGATGCTCCTCCGCTAGAGGTTTATCTGATGACCTTTTCTCTGTTAGGAATCCCAGTCATGCCCTACAGGTCTTGGTGTTGGTGTGCATTCCATCTGTCAAGATTCTTATGTATGTCCTTCAGCTCCTCACCTTCAAGTTGTTCCTCTTTATGTTTCTCATGTCAAGGTCACCTGGATAAACACCTGCAATGCAAATCTGTATCGTTATCGTCTCTCCTAAGAACAGCCACCCCTTACACGAGTTACATGCATATCCCAGAAAACAGCATGTGACATAAGACAGACTTAAGAGAAAGAAGGCAATGGGTGGTAGGCAACAGCAGCGAGGCTCTACCGTCTGGGTATCGTGAGCCAGCACTGCGGCGTTTGTCACCTACCCCTCACTGACCCAAATTGCTACTGGCTTCTCTTTTTCCTCTCCTAGCCTCATTTACATATGGGTTGCCAACATTAATTCCACATTCTGATACTCTATTCATCTCATGCGCAATACTTGACAAAACATAATTTACACAGTACCTTGTTCATTATACCAGTTTCCCCTTGCTTTATCTAACAAGATATATAATGACAGACAATCATATGATATTCCGATGCTGGATTTAACTTGCACCACAAGTAGAAGGTGACTGGATAGTTCCCAGGGCGCCATTTGGCTACCATAAAGTAAAGTGGGACTAAGTGACTTCTTCAGACACAGCTTTCAGACCTTGATCTCCCTCTATCTGTTCGTGTAACATTCCTCTTCTTAGCTTTAACCTCCTCCTTGTAGAACACTTTGTGTCTGCCTCTTCCCCTGATCATCTTCTCTGAAACCTAACAGTCCGAGTCTGCTTCCCCTCTGTACCATCAGATCTACTATAAGCTCTGCTTAACAGCTATATATATATCTACCCCTCTAAGCGTAGGTATTTGTGCCACATGTGATACAATAACTCCTAATACACGCCTCGTGAGTTTTGAATCTCCAAGCTTTGAAAGCCATCTGTCCAAAGATTTCTGTACTTTATACGACTCTGTATGCTTCGTACATTGCTCCACTTCAAAGGAGTACAAAGAAAAACAAAGGATTTCAAACACCATCAAACCTCTGGGTGCTATCGAGGAGGTCATAGTGGCAGATATAAGAAACTAGTATAGTAGTTTGCGAAGTGCAGAAAGGCATACAGCTAATTCAGAAAAAAAAACTACAAACAGTTTATGTAACGAAGGAGGCGTAAGTAATGTTAACCGTGGAAACGAAGAGAAATGTTTATCATGTCTTTTTAAACTTATATACACGTATAGTACTGTTTTGACCACTTTGTTGGTAAATCATACTCTACCTTAAAGATCCTGTTAAAGAAAAGCTCTTAGCCTCTTTTGAGGGAGGACATTTGCCCACGAGTTTGTGTCCATTACCATGAGTGAAAACAGATGAATCAAGCTTAAAGTAGCTTGTTAGATCGTGATTACCGAAGCCTTTGGTGATTTTGTATACCTGTATTAGATTACCTCTTTTAACCTTCTCATTTCTATGCTAAATAGACTGAAGTTGTTTAATCTGTTCTCACAGGATTTCTTTCTCAGTCCCGGAATTGTCTTGTAACTTGATACGCTACTCTTTCTATTCTGTCTGTCATTTTATCAATTAAGGTGACCAAAACTGAACGCAATTTTCAAGACTGGACGCTCCAATGAACTGGAAAGAATGAGTAAGATTACCCTAGACTTAAATTCGAAGCGCCCCCCCCCCCCTCCTACCAATGAATCCAAGAATTTTGTTCGATTTTTTCACTGCTTCTGTGCACCGGGTACTTGGCTTTAGGTCACCATAGTTTATTATGCCTATTTCTCTTTTTTTTTTCTTTTTATATCTAAACAGAATTCATATTGAAGCTTCCTTCTCGTTTTCAATGCCGATATATAAAACATTGCACTTATCGTTATCAAAATTCGTTTGCCTTCTATGAATGAACCCGGTCCACTAGTCTGTCTATGTCAATTTGAAGCGGCAGACGTTCAGTTTCAACCGTAGTCTTATTTCCTAGCTCAGTATCACATGCGAATTTTGATTTCTAACAGTGCAGCCTATCATCAACATCCTTACTATATATGAGAAAGATAAGAAGTCCAAAAACTGATACTTGTGTCACACCACTTGTTACTTCTAACCATTATGAGGCGTGATGATTAATCACCACACTTTGTTTACTGGCATTCAACTAAATTCCCTAACTACTCTTGCTAGTAACCTTTGATGCTAAATTTTATGGAATGCTCTATGAAAGTGTGCATACTTAACATCAACTGTCTTACTTAATTTATACAGGTTGATCATATCATAAATCAAGCACATTTGTCAGACATGAGCGATTTTCTTAAAAACCATGCTAAGAATTTTTATTCAAGTGGTAGGTCTCTAAATAGTTTGCATTTTGCCTCAGATATGATTTCCAGATGTTAAGTTGATTTGAGGTAATTTGCAGGTTGTGACTTATCTTTTCTTGATGCAGGGTGCTACAGTGGCAAACTTCTATTCTTCTAGAGCTTTACCCCACAGCAAGCAATTCACTGAAAAGAGCAGTGAAGGGCTTAATTATCTCGTTTTTCGCTGCTTTCGTTGTCCTCGGGTAAAACTTATCAGGGCCGGCCGTTTTGATTACTCTTACTCCATATATTGCTTATAAGTGCATCTTAAACTTTCTCGTCAATATGTTGCAGAACATTCGCCTCTCTCTGTAATGAAATTGAATTATAGAAATGAGTTGTGTCTTCAGTTGTAAATACGTTAAAAAAAAAAGAAAATCAGATCATAGCCGTGACTTTGCTTTCTTGAACCAAATCATCGTTTTCCGGGGTTATTGGACCAATTGATTGGGTAATTACTCTTTTGCTTCAAATTCATCTGTCAAACTCCTTCTTTTTTTGTTGTTGTTGGTTTTTTCTTTTTTCTTTTTTGCTGTTTTTGGCAATACACACTTCAAACTGACGTTGACTTTGACGTATTAATCTATCATTTTCTCAACGTATATTCATATGATTTACTTTATTATGTTGGTTTCTTTGAGTTTCTTATGTGCTACTTCTCTTAGACAAAAGGTTCCTCTTTTTCTTTATCGTTCCTCTTTTTCCATTCTCACATACGTCCCACATTCTTGATAAAGATTCTTTGCTGCTTCCAGCAGACCTCCTCCCCCACCACACATTCGCTACATCCTCGACAGATCATCTCTATCACACGCCTTTTCCAGGTCCACAAATGCTACGTACAAACCCTCCTGTTTCTCAAAATACTTCTCACATACATTCTTCAAAGAAATTATCTGATCCACTCAGTCACTTCCACTCCCGAAGCCACAGTGATCCTCCACTGTTCTAAAGCTCTGTGAACACCACCACTCTCTCAATCAACACTCACATACAACTCATCAGGCACACTCGACAAACGTATACCTGTGCAATTCGAACATTTAGTTTTGTTCCCCTTGCCGCTATACAGTGGCACTATACAGGCATTCTCCAAATCATCAAGCACCTCATCATAAGCCATACATATAGTAAGAATTCCAACTAACCAATCAATAACACAATCTCTTCACTTATTGCGAAATTCAACCGCAAGTCCATCCACTATGGCCGTCTTGCCACAGTTTACCTTCAGCAAGGCCCTCATCACCTCCTCTCTTTTCATCAAATCAATTGCAAGGACTCTCGAGCTTCATATACCTCCCTGAGCCAAACACCCCACATCTGTTAACCTGTCATCAAACACATTCGACAAACCCTCAGAGTACTCACTCTATCTCTCCATCTCATCTCTGCGTATCATCACTTCCCCATTTGTCTCCTTCACTGATATTCCTATTTGTTCTCTTCTTCTTTTCACACTATTAACCTCCTTCCAAAACATTTCCTCATCCTCCCGGAAGTCTGCTGATACTCGCTCACCCCAACTCTTATTTGCCCTCTTTTCCGACCCCTGCACCTTTCTCTTGGTCTCTTGCCGCTTTTTCTTGTACATCTCCTAACCACTTGCACTCGCTCCCTGCAAGTAGCTTCCATACACCTGTCTTTCACTAGCAACTTATCTTCGTTATCCCACCACTCACTACCCTTTCTCCCTTGCCCACTTCCCACCTTCTACCTGCCACACGCTTCTCACACACGCTAGCACTACTTCCCTAAATACCCTCTCTCACTCAAGTCTCTTTCCAAAGCTTACCCAAGCTCAGAACCCTCCTCCCACCCAGATCACTTCCTCTTTTCCGAAAACCTGTACAAACCTTCAACCTCACCTCCACCAGGCAATGATCAGACATACCTCCAGCTTTCTCTCTCAGCACGTTCACATCGGGGAGAATGCAAGCCTTGTAGTCAGTGCACAATCCATTAATGCCTACTTCATATTTCCCCTATTCACCTACGCATATTCATGTATGTCCCTCTTATTAAACCAGGTATTCCCAGTTAACAGTCCTTTTCCACCACATAACAAGATGTTAGCATTTTCATTCTCTCCGGTGGGTAACCTATGCCCCCATATTATATCCTCAGCTGCCGCATTACTCAGTCTCGCATTTAAATCACCCATCACTGATACCCGGTCCCTTACATCCAAATTCCTGATTAATTCTTGAACGCTACACAACATACGTTAATCAAACAACAATCTTGTCACAGTAGCTGTACTTGGCACTCTGAAACAAAACTTGATCAGATTCGCTTCGCAAAACGAGAACCTTGAAATTCTAGGGTAACTCATGTGTTTGCTTTCCCATTTTATCGATTTACCTCAAACATAACCATATTCAAAATTTGATGGAATTATCATCTTTTTTTCAACGTCGCAAGTGTATACATTCTTTTTTTCTTAACTTCAGTCATTCAAGAGAACTGCAGGTCGAGTTCAGGGACACAGATAGTTAACGGGGGAAGTCTCAGTGCTTCACTAAGGTTTAATCGGATTTGTTGAACGAAATTTTGATACTTATTTCATTATACTTTAAGAGGGTCTACAACGAACATTAACTTCCTTACATCTTTCCTTTTGAGATTTTTTTCTAATCTATTTCCCTTTAAAGTATCTGTTTTTCGTCTGCCTCTTCCCTTCTTGCGGGCCACTCGTGTATCACGCTGGTGTTACAGACGCCTATTCAATCACTAGTACTCATCTCGGCCTCAAGATGCACCGGGTTCATCTGTTGGTCGTCGTACAAAGTCTGACGATTTAGCTCTCAGTACAGGATCTTGTTGCGCTACGTTCCACTGGACACTACACCAGCTCCCGACCCTAGTCTTTCAGTACCTCCGGAGCAATTTGCCCCCACTCATAAGACAGCAGATTACTGCGGTGAACAATCACTTCGAACGATTACATGGCAATTTGGAAGTACCTTAAATAAAGTCTCTCTCTCTGTCTACAAACTTAAGGTAACATTGACAGCGAAGATGATTATTTTTCCCCTCTTTCTTACGATCCTCCTTACGTGATCTTCTGGTAGTAAGTTCGGAATAATGTCAGCGCCAATATCCTCCCCTCACAGGCCGATTAAGGATACCTGTTCCAGTCAGTGTGATAGCTACAGTGTGTTTCCATATCATCTGCCCCTATCTTCATTGCTGTACATTTTTTTTTTCCAGGTTGATAAATGTCTTTACTAATTTGTATTTAATTAATCTTTTTGATGTTATCAAAATATCCAGAAAAGATTTTAATTTTCTGACAAATCAACTACAGGTAAGATTGTTATTTTCTGAAAAAATGACTGCATAACTCGGATATAGCAACTGTCTTAATACATTACAGGACTCCGCGTTTGTGTAATTACGCTGTGTAACAAAATTTTAACTTTTTTTTGTCTTTCGTCAGTGAATGTCATTTCCTATTTGCTTTCATCTAGAAAACGAAGAAAATAATAGTTATTCCCTTTAAACTGTTTTTTTCTGAAAAATGATGATTTTTATTTTTCTGAAAAGCGATCTTTTGAAGCTAACCTACTTTCCCTTGCATTCCAGA
>JAYMFT010370365.1:0-21710 GCA_038088735.1 Panulirus argus
CCGATCTTATATATGGTCCAGGTTTTCATTACCTGAGTACTCGCGGTTAGTGAGTTCCGGTCACACCGTGTGGGGGTCAGGGGTCAGCCTCACACCTGGCCGTCGACAGCGGCCACCTGCAGTAGGGCCCACGGGGGAACCTGCGGTACGGCCCACTTACGGATCCATAAAAGTTCAACGAAGTCAACAATCTTTTTTCCGTAAACCTGATCAAATACAAATCTTCCTTTTCTCAAATATAAGGAATTAAAGCTTCTGGTTCTGTTTTGGGGTATCGTCAGATGTGAATTACTCTGGAGTGAACAGATCATATTACGAAATGCCCCGCGTTCCCCAGGGTGGCATCCCAGCTCCTGCGCAGTTGTCGCCAGGCGCTCCGCGCGTTCGTCGCGTGTTTCCACCGTATAGAATTTGGTGGTGGAGGGGACGATCCCGGGCGTCCGCAATTATTATGTCCTTCCTCTTTGTTGCGCCAAGGACAGTACTGCGCACCGCCTGAACTACCACGGTCGCCGCTCTGCTGGTTTTATAGCGTCACCGACGATCAGGGACGGGGACGCCCGAGGGTGTTTCAACGCCTCTCTACGTTGCCCATGAGGGCCTCCGAGGCCCCCTTAGCCTCAGTGGCCGTCTGGTGTAATCCAAAGGGAATCATTCTGACAAACTTATCCATCCTGATGTAGTCTACCCTGACCGCTCGTAGGTCTGAAGCTTCTACAACTTAAGGCTGGAAATTTCTTGAATCTAAGGTCGGGATCTCTAAAATCTAAGCACGAGAGCCCTTTGAATCTAAGGCTGGAAGCTTCTGGGATTGACGAATGGGGTCAAGAATGAAGGAGCACTGAAACAAGTACCTGGAGTGTGAGGATGTTGGGTGGGGGTGATGACGGCCGGGGTGTTAGGAAGGTAGTTAGGGAGAGAAGAGGGTGGGGTGGAAGGCCGAGTGAGGAGGGGGAGAGAGTAGGATGAGGTTAAAGAAAATGATGTTGAGGTGAAGGGGGTAATGGAGTTCTGAAGAGGGAGGGAGGGATGGAAGGTAGAGTAGCCCTCGGAACGGAGGGGCTGCATGCTTCATTTCGGCTCGCTGAGGCTTCCAAGATCCTTGGACAGGTAAAGGATACGGATGGGATGTTTTTCTGGAAGGGCTCACGTCGAAGTGTTCCTGGAGTGTGTGTGTGTGTGATAAGGAGCGTCGACCTGAGGGTCCTTTGGTTAGGAAGAGGACAGAGGATGGGGCTGGACAGGGGAAGTACAGATGAGGAAAGGGGGACAGTTGTAGTGTGTATGGACGTAATACGCAGGTTTTACTGAGGTGTAGAAGGTTTGCTGGGTACGCATTTAAGGTTCCTTATTTATGAGAGACTTGAGAGTATTTACTCCCTTCAACGGTACCCCTTCCACACCTAGACCACATTCGCAAACCTGCAATAAGCGTCCACTTTTCTCTCGCCCGGAGTAAAAGGAACTATTATTCGCCACTTGTAATCGCTCCAAAAGACACACCAAAGTCGAACAGAATTTCACCACGAACAAGAATCGTGACTCGGTACAATGTACTGAAAGATGGAGAGAGATTTATGTTCTCCAAATGTCGAGGATTTTGATGAGAGTAAAGAGGCCGTTGGGTCAGGGTGGATGATGAGGGAGAGGTGGTCGGAAAAACGTTCGCCAGCGAACGGTTGAAGGTGTGTTTTGGAGAGGTCTCAAGTGCTGTGTTTACTCCCTGTTTGGAGCTTGTACAGGGAAGGGGAGACTAATATGGATCTCTGCTCTGCTTACCCGTTTTGGTAAGTCTCTTTACTTTTATGGATTTGTCTGGCGTGGTCGAAGCTAATGCTTTTTCGAGGTTTTTGTGATGTGGGGAGAGATTGTGACCTTTGTAATCAACCAGACCAGTGTCTTCCTGCTACTCTACTCTTACTACCTTTCCTTCTTCCTCTTCTCCTTCCTCCTCTTCATCCCCCTTCTCCTTCTTCTTCTTCCGGTTTCTGGTAGGTTATGATGCAGACTTTACAAAGGAAACCCCCTGAATTTGCCTTAGGGCTGCCTACAGTGTAAATGCATGCGATCTCAAAGCTTCGAACTGTAAAAGCTTTTCTTGAATGCAGTTCCATGAACAGTGGCGTTCCTCAGTGGCGTCTCACAAGCCTCATAATACACAGATACGGCTCAGATTTTCATCAATTCTACACTGTTTCTTTGTTTGCTTTACGAAGGCAGCCCAGGGTTTCCAGAGAAGCCCTGATTATTGACAGTAAAGATGAAGCAGATTTCGGACACCCATGGGAGCATCTCTTCCACAGGAAATGCCGTAGTATGTGATGGAACTTCCCCTACCGTAGTGAGGAGTGGTCAGGGTCTTCTGTTCTCTCTGTTTACCAGTTAGTCTGCTGGTGTGTTCGTAGGGATGGTTGGGTTCCTGGTGTGTGCATGTATGTATAAAGGATCATCATAGCAACAAACATAACGATCGGTTTCATTTAATACCGGGTTCATTTATACATCCTAAGCCTTCTGGGATGATGGGAAGCGCTTCCTGCTTGTTGGATGCTGTGCTCTAAGTGATTACCATGAAAGGAACGACATGGGACCCATAAGAAGCAGTATTTTCCCTGATTTCGACACACACACACATCAAGTGCTGCTTGGTAACGTGTGTGTGTGTGTGTGCGTTGTCCACGCCACCTGAGGCTCGTCGCCGGGTCAAATGGAGGAGAAATTCGGTGGGAAAAGGTAATCAGTCGGAAGACGCATCACATGACTGCCAAGACTTTATGTGCCATTCTAGGGAGACCGAGGTATGTCCAACTAAGGCGCCAGCAGAGATCTGCTTCGCTCTACGTTCCCGCGTATAAAAGACGCTGTTTTTACGACAGAGATTTTAGAGCCTTGTACATATTGCGGCCAGGAACAGGAGAGGCCGTAACCCCCCATGGGAGACTGCCACCGCTAGCCACGCCAGTGTGTCCTCAGATCAGCGGGGAAATAAACGTTAAGGACGTACCCTTGGGAGGAACCAGTCAGATGGCCGCTCCTGAGTGACGACAAGAAACGTTTAAGGACTGGTGGACAGTATGGCCGGTTCATGGTCTTTAAACGACCCGTTTATGCCAAGGACGTTGTAATGTGGCCGACGAGGGAGAGAGTTAAGAGGAACCTTTCACCACACACACACACACACACACACACACACACACACACACACACTCACGCACACGAATGCTCACTCACACATAAACACGTACTATATACATATATTTATGTCACAGTTATATATATATACATGGTCCTCACATAAGTCTACCCTGTTATTCACATGAATTTGCGATTCCTCATGTCACGGAATCTTGGGCCGCGGGTAAATATAGCTTCTGGCCTTTGCATGTCTCACCTTCTTATTGCTTGCTTGCTTCCTTGCTTGTCTGCTTGACAGTGGCGGGTCTCGACCCGTGATTTCTATCTTTGCTCTTTAATGAGTTTCCTCCCAAGCAACTGCTCCAAGCAGAATGACGACACTGAACTCTGATGTCGTGTGCCCCTTGTGAACAAGACGTCACAAAAGGCATCATAATCTCTTTGTGGTCTCTCTCTCTTTCTCTCTTGTCAAGTGTACTCAATTCATCAACCATCTCCGAATGGAGGATAATCAATTGGGTTGACTGTGGACCTACTATCGTGGCCAGGACTCGAACTTATGCGGGCGGCCCGTGAGTGCGTCATGGTCAGCAACGCTTGTTTTCGAGTACTCCTTTCGGTTTATTTTTCTTTCAAAATTCTTTATTTCTAATCTCGTCTGACCCATCAGTGTTGCACTCAGCAGTCTAAGTCATGACAGCACCCGAGCAAGATCCTTTGACACTATTTTGACAATCTACCTCCGGTCCTTCCCACGTAAGGGATGTGGATCTCTGACCCCAGGTCGCTTCAGTTACAGCGACTTCCGTATAATGATATCCAATGACCCACTTGACTCAGATTGTATAAATGCATCGTATAAATGATTACACGATTATTGATAAGTATATAATTAGTCTCTGCTTGCGGGTAATAATTAATGATTATCTGATCTGTATATATCTTTTTTTCCTGAGAAAGAGGCCTCCAAACGTCATAGAAAACTTCCATTACTTTGTTAACCTATAAATTCCTGGACTGTCATGTGGATCCTTCTCGTTATTCTATTCGAATGTCGTCGAAGGATATGAATGAAAAAATAATCAGGAACTTAATAAAGAAAGAGAAATACACCCGGTTGCAAGCGGTGAACCATGGCTAAAATAGGAACCAACAAATTATCTAGTGCAATCAGCGGATCAATCTTCTGTTGCAGAAATATTTCCCCAAAATTTACGAGATCACATTTCTCAGATCAGAGACCTCCTGCCTCCTCCACGAGCGACTCCAATCAGCCTGATCACGCAATTTCCTTACTTTTTCGCAATTTCATGCGCTAATCATGTTTTATCACCAATCTTATTCTTGATCCAAACCATTTTTCAATTACCTTAATGCTTAATGCCATGAATCAGATTCAATTTACTTCTGTCACCGTTTGCCTTTTCCATATCAATTATTTTCGAATCATATTCGGTCGTGCTGTCCACCTTCCAACCACCGTAACTGCTATTTCGACACACAGTACTTATCATCTGATCACCCTAATTACTCTAATAGCTTTTTTTCAGTAACCTCTCATCATTTCGATCGTTACTGCTGTTACGACTGCAACCCAGTCAAATCGCCATGAGACGAAATCAGAGTCTTCAAGGCCAGCCCCAGTGCACCAGCCCTACCACTGTCGCTTACCAAACCACCTACGAAACTTCTTTAATGAGCCATCCTCGGAGCTTCCCTTCAACAAGCGACCCAGTGAACTCCTTCCACAAGCTACTCCTTGAACTTCCCCTCTTAACAAGTGACTCCCCCCCCCCTCCCTGAACATTTCTTGTAACAAGCCAACCTCATAACTCTCCCTTTGAATGACTTTAACAACTCTCCCCTCGATACCTCAACAATTCGCCCTCTTCCTTAAGAAGAAACAGACCTGGTTCCACCACGCAACAATCCAACCACACAAGTGCGGTTCCCACTTCACCCAGACAGCGACTGATCATTCCCACCACTTGACAAGCCAACCACGTAATCCAGTCGTTCTTAACGACCCGTTTAAGCCATCCAAGCGGGGCTCGAGCGGACGAGTTAATTACCATAGTTGAGAGGAAAAGTTAACCAGACGAGAGTGATGCCTCTTCCGTCGTCTCCCTGACATTAATGAGGGAGACTAGCCTCAGCCTCATCCAGGGAGAGAATGCTTGAAACTTTCTAAGCTTTAACGCCGCAGATACCAAGTTAGTTTCATCTACTCTATCCACATAGACCAAGTTTACTTTCCCTTAGCCATCCAGAGCGCAAATTTTTTTGTGAATTGTGGTCTGTATTTCTCTTGGGCACCGCGTTCAGGCTAACAAGCCTTTATAGAATCAAAGAACTAGACCCTTTAAGACTTTTTCTTCCAGCACAAGGCATAAGTATGGAACAAAAAATGATTCCCTTAGTTTTTACACCTTTTCGCTTTTGAAAATATTCATCTCGTCCACAGTCGCAACTCATACACTTGTCAGGTCTTCGATAGATCCATCTGGGTTAAGGAAATGTTGCATGTGATTACGGTAGATAATCTTAATTACCCTATGTCACCCCTGCTAATCATTTGCTACCTGTAAGTTCTGAATTACTTTGGTTTTTGTTAATATATATTAGAATCAAATTATAAAACATGATACACGCCAAGCTAATTATGTAGCCCAACTAACCAAAACTAACACATTGTAATTAACTACGTAATCTTACACAACGTAACCTAAGGTAATTATGCAACCCAGCCAGCCACTGAACCATCATTTGATTCTCCAGTAGCTGTCGAGATAGAAAATGATGATTATCGTAGTATTAGTGTAAATACTCACAGGAGGATGAGTCATGGACGTATAGAAAAATTATTTTGATGTCCAGAATGTCTCTCCCTGGGGAGACTTCCGCGTTTAGGAAGGTCCCCGTTAAGGGCGCCAACACACAAGTCCAAAGTTTACTGCTTTTCCGCAGGTATGTCAGACTTGGCCCCTGTCAGACCGCGGGTGAAGTGGGAGTCAAGCTGGGGGTCACGCCACGGATCCCATGGGATCATGAGGGTGAGTGTGAGGTGGGGAGGGGAGCACACTGGGGTACAGTTGGAAACCTTAGGAGTATTTGTGGAAGTGTGGACGAATCCCTAGGGACACAAATGGAATCTCAGGGAAATAGATAGGACCTTAGATGCAGTCCCAGGGATACGGAATGAACACAGGGGGAATTAGCAGGGTCTTGAGGCACCGGTGGGATCAAGAAGACCTATGGGACATAAGGGAAGCTCATGGAAGTAAAACTGGGCCCACAGCAAGACAGATGGGACCCTTTTAAAGTAAAGCAGAGGAAGGGCAGGTAACAGAAGACCAGATGACCTATGATGGCATGACCTGCTTCAGGACAAGAAAAGGAGTCTAAGTTCCTGGTACACAGAGGTATCGAGAGGATAGTAAAGCAAGGATGCAGGCGGGGAGGTAGAGGAACTAAGAGGATAGACAGGCAGTGATATCAAGTATTTTTTGTTTATCTGTTCATTTCACTACTCTAAATAAACCGTTTATGATGGGATCGTGTAGATCTTCTCGTGAGGCCTGGGTCTGCGTACACGACAGCTCAACAAAGTATCAATGTTCGCCCATCGTCACCAATGGGAGTTGTTCCAAGAAGTATACGTCTTAAAGTAAAAAAAGAAAAAAAAGAAATTTAAATGTTCCCAGAGGTATGCGTACCCTAAGTTAATGATGATCAAAGGAGCCAGTAGAACATAAATGATGAGATAATTGGGATATAACAAGAGTTGGAAGATGGCGCTGATGTGACAGTATATAAAAGATATAAAACGATGACTCTGGCAAGGATGTGCCTCACGTGTTGAGAACTGTGTGGAGAGGGAAAGAACTTGGAGAAGAAAGTCTTACTTACGAGACGCTGACTGTGTACAGCATAGGAGCCGGCGGTGTCCTAAAGGATGTTATGGGCTGGTGACGAGGTTCCTGTGGTGCCACACTTGATGGTCCTGTTGTGCCACAGTTGAGGGTCCTTTAATGCCCTTGGGCTAGACGTGACGGTGCGTGAGAGATGAACAGGAGAGTCTAGGAGAGGGAGGAGACGGAGAAGGGTGACAAGTAGAAAGGGGAAACATGACGGGGAATCTGGCAGGTAAGGGATCAGAGGTGATGAGGCTACCTACTGCTCCCTAGGCTGAGTCTGGTGCCTGACGGTGATCCATACTGCCCTGGTGGTTGCCTGTCTCCTGTCCCGTTGGCAACCCCGGAAGCTACCCGTCTACAGCCCCAGGGGTTATCTGTCTACAGCCCGGAAAATACAGACCCACAGCTCTAAGGGTACCTAGCTACAGTTCCGAGGACATCCTACCCCTATCCCAGGGAGCCACTTGCCAGTTACCCTGGGGACCCGTCTCGTCCGCAGCACCAAGAACCACTTGCCCACAGACCCTGGGTCAGGGGTTTGTGTATCTGTCCCTGGGCAGTGATGGTACAACCCTTGGGTACAATGGCCAGTTCCTCCGACCTGATCATTAACGATCAGTCAACAAACCCAGAGCTGGTGCCTTCGTGCTCAGGAGTACTACGGTCCAGCCATGAGGCTTAGTCATGGTCTGTTATCCACAGAAATGTACTCCAGTTTTTTCTTTTTTCTTTTATCCATCTTCACCTCATAACATCCATGATGGGTACTGGAGGCAACATCCACGATGGGTTCTGGACGCAACGCACATTGTTGGGCTTAATGATTATCGGTCAAATGATCATTAAGTAAGAACCCGTATCTTAATCCTTAAACATTATCTTTCATTGAATACCTTTTCTGGATTTCATTTACATGATCAGCTGATTATGAAGTAACTGAAATCTCTACATGCTGATCAAGCAGAAGGCTGCGAGAAAGGGGCGTCCGGATCCCTTTGAAAGACTTCAACTCCTGAAGCCTCCAGCGGCGGTGGGCGCCTCAGGAGATGGATGACGAGTTGCATATTTTCGGCAGAACATCGAACCAGTTGTTGACGTCCTGCCCGCCCCTCAGCGAAATCAAGCAGACTTACGTAAACGCGTGGTACGCACGTGGCCTAAGGATTAGCAGTTGATCACGAGATTCCAGGAATTCAAGAATGATATGAAAATATAGAGCATGGTAGTGAGTTCTACGGTACTTAGTAACAAGACAATCATCCATAGAGAAAAATATACGTACAAAAACTGTTTACTTCTGTCTTCCTGCAGCAGTTCCAACTTCTACCCTCACACGCTTTGCATTCTGTCTCTCGCACAAGCATGGGTTCAATGCGACAAAGGTGCAAGCGTGGGTTCGATGGCTTTAAATGAGCCTTTTCAAGTCACACAGGACGCTTGGTGTTTGTTGCGTGCGTCGGGCTGCCCCGAGCCCGCTCAATCACTGGGAAAACGGCCGCAAGTTGAGGAGCCTTTCATTAAGCCGTCACCGTGAAAGATTTCCTATCATTTTCTTCGCGTAAAAAACAGGGTCATGCGCTGAGGCTGGTGCCCAGGCTCTGCTCCTCACGGAAGGAGGCTGGCATGCAGAAAATGCTCAAGCTTTGCATGATATGATTTCAGAATTCTCTTTTGTCTGCATGTAATCGTTTACAGAAAAGTTGGCGAGTGCCCAGCAAAGAAATCAGACTCAGAAGAGAACATCATTGAGTACGTAGTGATTTTCTGGAAGAATGACAACCCATGTGACAACTTATAGTGATCACACTGGCTCACACGTTGCTTCAGAGAAGGCAGCTTCGAGGCCCCAGAGGAGGGGTCATGTATGGAGCACTTTGGAGGCGGGGAAGGGATCAGGCCCCAGGCGGTGGAGTTCTCCATGAGAAGCAGGCCCCGGGGTGGGCTCTACAGTACTAGGCCCCAGGGTCGGGGCTCTACAGTACTAGGCCCCAGGGTTGGAGCTCTACATGAGGAACAGGTACCTGAGAAGGTGCTCCACAGGAGGACTAGGCCCCGAGTCCTGCAGGAGGAGAAGGCCCTGGGAATGGGGCTCTACAGGAGAGGCAGACAACAGGTGTGTAGCTCTACATGAGATACTGACCTAGCGGGATTCTGCCCAGGGAGGGGGCTCTTCAGGTGGAGCTGGTCCTGGGGATAGGGCTCTTCACAAGGACCAGGCCCGGGGATGGGTCTCTACAGGAGGAATACACCCTCGGAGAGGAGCTCTACAGGAGGACCAGGTTCTGGGGATGGGGCTCTATCATGTGTAATGTACGTAGTGTTGGACAAAAGTTCATGCTCTAACCATTTAATGCTAAGATACATAGAGATATAGAGAAGCAATATGTACTTATATATATTCTTTACACATACAAACAGTGTGTGCATTTGTACATATATATGAATGTGTCTTTCTCTTGGTTCTCGTGATTCACAGTGCACTTTGTATTTGAGTGGGAATGAGTTTAAATATATCTACAAATACATAGGTAGAAATGAAACTTGATGTCATTGCTGCAGTTACCATCGGAGGCAATGAAAGAAACGTACTTTGGGTGGTAGATGGGATGATCTTGCAGGTGCACAGGAAAAGGAAAGAGTTGTTTGAAAGTGAGTACGAACGCAGGGCCATCCATCGCTTATGAGTTATGCGGAAGAATGAGCTTTATTTAGACCAGAACTTTCTCATGTTACCATAATTGAGAAAACTTGTGATATACAATTAAAATAGAGTGTCTTAATACAGTTACAATGGTGAAGTTTTTGACTATACAACTTTTATTTTATGTCAGCTAGTGTAACAAACTCCTAAGAAAATGATTGCCTGTATTAAGAGTAAATTAGGTGGGGAAGGTATCCTAACAGGTAAAACAGTTTGTGAGGTGTCAGAACACATGGCGCTCAGGCTGATCAGGGAACACCTTAATAACAAGGCAACGTGGAAAAGGAGGCCGTGTGTACAATGAGCTATTCATATCTTTAAAGTATATGGAACATTCAAGTGTTGCTGAACAAGCAAGCACTATAGTTCATCCTCTTTGTTTCTCCCTGACCCTGACAGAAGCAGGGCACTGCAAGGGAATTGAATTTTACAGTCGTCCGCTTTCAGACCTGTGACTTCATATAACAAGTTTTATTGGTGTGTGTTCCCCACATCGCTAACATCAGCATCTTAGTGAGAATCTTCCCAACACATAAACCAATGTATCACATAAGGGTGGAGGAGAAACCAAGTTTGACATCTTCCACTACTGAGGCTGCATACCGAGCCATGAGGTCCCACTAAGGTCAGTGCCTCATGTGCATGAGTAATTGTTCTATGTTTTGGTGGATGTTGCTAGTTTTTGTTTTAGTTTCCTAATCACACCCACTCACATCCTGGTATGCTGCTCGTTTTACCACTGCTTACCACCTCTACTCATCACTGATGCTGCTTCTAATGCTGTACATATGTTTCCGTTTTCATCGCTTCATTTAACACCAATGCTACGATGTCTGGAGTGTACAGAAGAATTATTGCACGTTATAATTTGTGTCAAGCATTTGCGACACCCAAATGAACATGGTTTCAAAAATGAACATGTACTGCATTATGCAAAGAAGAGTAGACGTGAAGCAGTATGTCTAATCCCCGTAGAGTTTTATGGCTATTGATAATTCCTCTGGCAGAATTGTCCAAAGTAAGTAACTAAAGCTACCGCAGTTATAGTTATACCTGCCGCTGTTTATGTTGCTGTATCAGTTGCTGACGATGCAACACTGTTGTTGTTCACTATGCAACTGCTAGTGTTCTTACTAATGAAAGTTCTTTTAGATTTGGTTTAGCAGATGAGCTATTTCTTCTTTGCATTAATGAGAAGTATTTCACTAAGGTTGATTGGGCTGTCCTCTACCTCAGCAGAGGTTCCAGGTATCCAAAGTGAAACAGGTGACATATTTAAATCCTTGATATTTATGCCATTCTCTAAGAACTCAAAATGTCTTGCTCTTCAGCTCTTAGGTCAAATTGGTAGAGTTTTTATAGAATTTAGTTGCTTAAGTATGTTTCCAAAATCAAGGATCTATGCATTCATGAATACTCAAGAAAGGTAAGATAATTTCAATCTGTGGACTCCGTCACAGAAGTCTTATGGTTCCCAAAGAGCATTCCCAGAAGGCTGAATGCATTTGTGGATTCTTGTCTAAATCTATTACAAAACCAATTGTGACTTATAAGCCACATCATAGATTAGCTGCAAACATTACTAGTAAATCTTATTTTTTTGTGACTATATTTTTCAATCAACTTGTCATCACGCAAATTTTAAAACTGTGTATCTACTTGTTCATTCAATTTTCAATATCATACTTTACCGAAAAATGAAAGGACTGAAAAAACAAACAAACAGAACTCTAGTTTCATTCTTATATATATATACATAATAACTATTAGGATGTACAGAAACTTCTATTTACAACATGTACAAGGCAGCATAGGGAAGATGGAATGATCTGTGATTACTGGTAAACAATCAGCATTTTCCCTGGCTCTCTGAGAAACCTGAGTTCAAAGTTCAATAGGGTATAGAAACATGAACAGAAGTTCTGGTCTGAAATTTTGCTGTGATAAATGATACTAAACAAAAATAAACAGGTCAGAATATTATATTCCTGCTTAAACATACCTGTTTAGCTCCAATATAGAGTACTCTATCCAGAATTTTCTTAAAACAATCCATGACCACATATCATACACATATTCTTGCAATGGACACCCACAATCAACCGTTGTAACTCTGCCAAGGAAAGGCTGCAATATAGATTTGATACTGATAAACCACATGAATCCCTTTTGGCTGCATTAAGAGAAATATCAAATATGAAGAGCACTGAAATATGAAGAGCTGAAGTAGCCCAGAGGGGGAGGTAACCCATGAAGATAAAGGAGAATTAGCAAGAGTAAGGGAGTAAAAAGCAGTAAACAATGCCAGATGAAGGAACTCATTGCCTTACTTTAAACTTCTATGGTTTTATACTGAACACTGTTACAAATATTCTAAACATAACTTTTCTGATAATTAATTGCTCTTAATACTTGAAAACTTACTGTCACAGCACAGTTTTTCACAAGACAAGGGTAAGAATTTAAGATTTACTTATATTAATTTTCAGCTAATCTGTACAAGAACTAAATCACTATGACAGAATCTGGCATCCCAGCAGAATGTACAAACTTCAGATTATGAGTACATTTATTTCTTCCCAAGATCTAAATGCTTACCTTAAAGAACTGGTTATCCCTAGTCTATCAGCCTGTGGGGTTGGGAACCCAAATCTGCTAAATAAATTTCCATAACAAATGCATGTTTATATGAACTTGATTCATTCTACTGAAATGGGAAAAGATATGGATAAAACTGAAGTGAGATAATTTGACCATATCTGCAAACAATATCTATGAAACGATGAATAGACAGACTAATAAGGAGTCAAACCTGTTTCAAAACCCTGAGAAATCGTATTAATGATATCTTCTTAAAAGGATGACATCTAAAACCTTATGCATTCCAAAACTTTTTGTAATAATTAAGCCTATGCACTATACAGTGATTACTAAGTACTGTGCAATAAAATTTTTAGTGTCACTGTATAGACATGTTATACATATGCAGGGAAACTATCAAAAAGGGCAAAAAGCATCTACTCAACATAAATTTAAGATAAAATGATATCTATATTTTTTCCAAACAGTAACTGACTGATACATTTTAAATGTAAAATAATTACCCTACAGGTCAAGAAAGGCCACCTTGTACTTCTAACATGATTCTTTGTTGTCAGTGCTATGAACAGTAGCTTTTCATCATAATAAAGGAGATTAAAATATTTCACTTGTTTTCCAAAGCTGAATCCAGTTATCATATTCAAAAATATGAATACTTTTCGGGCTCAATTAATTACAAAGTATTAAAACCATAAAGGTCTCCAGTTTAACAAGCAAAAGCATCAATCTAAACCAAAGGAGCATCACAAATAAAGTAATGCATTTTAGCTTCAATATACCAGAAATAATGCCAGTTTGATGAACTACCTATTACATAAGTTTAAAGAAAGAGCTAGAAAAAAATTTTGGTTGTTACTTCCATCATTTATACTGTCAATATCACTCTCAAACTGACTGTCTAGTTTATTACTTTCTACAGCTAATGACAGGTACTCTTCCTGTGTGACCTCTCTCTTATTTACAGGCACCAAGCTCTAACCATCAAAAGATAAGTGATTTAATGAGTTACTGATCCCATATATGACAGAAGATGAGACTATCAAAATTTACTAGCAGCATCTATATTCTAAATTACCCTCATTAAACTTTTACATTCATGTAAACTTTTTCCATCATCCCAACAATGGTAGAATTATAAAACACTAACTGATGCACAGATATGATATAAAAATCAACCATACCACTAGAAGCAACAGTAGGTTTAGCTAGATGATACACTGAAATGTTTAATGATGACTATATAACTTGAATAGTGTCAGTCCTAGCAAATGACACACAAAACCTCAACCCATAATTCCAGGAAACCTTCTCAAAATATTACAAGTAATTTGAAAAGGCCTAACTGTGCCTGAACAGAGAATACAAATCCTATTTACAAAATAAGTTTATTCTGGAGAAAACAAAAAGCATACGAGTGGAGAATTGGTAAATAACACGCATCCACACATAACAACCATTAACTTTGCTGTATATTTCTAAAGACAGACTCTCTTTTCATTACATACTAAACTTTACTTTTTTCTATTACTTCAAAAACCAGTGATGTTTTTGTCATTCTAACTTGCCTGAAAGGAATATTCCTCACTTCCACATTACTTCACCTGAACTCCTTTCCCATGAATGCTTCTTGATAAAATAAGGAGTGTAGAATTACTGAAAATGCTTCTCTTTAATACTGAAACAATAACCTTATATATGCACATTACATAAAATGTAAAATCTACCATATGTGCCATTATCAGATAAAAAACAACAATAATTTGAAGTTCTGGTATTTCATGTTTTAATTCCGACTCAGGGATTATGAATAATTATTTAAAAAAAATCTAAAACCGAATAGGTTATGAAATCTTTTTATAAATAACTTGAAATTCTGTCTACAATATTTGTTTTCAAAATCAATTTTGGATAAATCTTTGCAATTCTAGATATGTTCACAAGCTGCAACACAGGATTTTTCTCAATTACAAATTTTCTTTAGAAACATTCTTAAAAGTTTAATAATCTGCCAGTTAAACAAGAGGTACTTATAAACTTTCCAAAAGTTTGTGCAACTATGGCCACTTCTCTCAATTCTGAAATCCACATACAATGAATAATGCTGCTTATGACCTTAGTTGTTGATAAGGGAAATTATAAAAAAAATAGGCAATGAATAATTCAGAGAATGTCAAGTGACACAGCCAGTCATGAAATCCTTAACTTTTCCTTTCAGATTTATATGAAAATATAGGTAGGCTGGTTGAAAAAATTTTCAAAGCTAGATAGGCAACAAGAATTATGAGTGCATATATGAAGCACAGAATGAATTCATTTTCAAAGGGAAAAAAATCTAAATTTGACATATAGCCACAGGAAAATGCTGAATATTGTGAAGAACAAACATTTTACAAATAGTGGAGTAATATGAATTAATATTTAATAAGCACTTTACCCTATGCCAGAACTTCAAAGCTGATATTGGCAACATAGTGACAACTATATTCTTAAACGATCCCCAATTTACATCAGTATCTTATATGATCCTAAGTTCTGACAAATCTTTGAGTGAGCTACTGCCACAAGAGTAAGACATACACTTTCAAAACAATATATTATGATGATTTTCATCCCTTATTTATCATTAAGAAATTTCAGAAAAAAAAGTGTGCCGAAGAAAGTTAGTGTTTAAAAAATTAATATTATCAGTAATTCACTTCCCAAAAGTAATATATGATTACCTTGAAAATGTTTCCCACTATTATAATTATGCAACATCCAGATAACCAAATACACAGAACTCAATACCTAAGTTCCAGATAACCAAATACACAGAACTCAATACCTAAGTTAAAAATTCATAATATTTTTATTTCAAGAAAACCAGAGTATGTCAGATGTTCATAATTCGGGGACTCCACTATCACCTTCTTAACCTTTAACCCAAGATGGTCATAAATCAAATCTGCACCCTCCCTTAACCCTCCTGCTCATGAGAACTCCAACCATACTAGGTACCACATACATCATACACATAACATTCACTCCCCATACCACAAGCATTAACATAAAGGTAATAAATATATTAAATACCCTCAGAACACTTACCAGCACCAGTTCATCAGGTCTGGAAAGGAAAAAGAATCCCTTGGTAACTAAAAACAATTCATCCCCTCTGCCCTAAACCATGCCTTTCCTACCTAGTCATCCACCCTATCAAAAGAAAATATAGCAAAGTTGCAAACCATACAAAATATAGCATTTACAACAATTACTGGAGGCCTAGCAAGTATAAACATCCAACACCTATACAAAAAAACAAAAGTGCTTCCAATGAAATTTCACATCAGTGTGTTCAGCACTCAGTTCCTTATAACAGCAGGAGACCTTTCCCGCCCAACCAATCAATGACTAACCCCCAAACCCGAAGTAGAAATAAAAAGCTTAACCCTGCTTCACACTTCAACAACCTATACTGTACTTACAGATCACCACCCTTCACAACAAACATGCATACCAGGTAGCAGTAGTTACACTTTCTTATCTTTGCTCTATACTGCACCCATCTCTTCAACTTTACAAACGTGAAATCAGCATATCCCAATGCCCCTCATACCTAAAATGGAAACACAGTGAAGATACTTTGCAGTTACTTCGATATTGTCCAACATTCACCCCACAAAAGTCATGCACACATCATCACACTTCTAGACCTGTGGTCCTTTCCAGTGGAAGTGGCTGGCTTTTTAAACACTGCTGAAGCCCCATGAAAGAAAGGTAAGGCAGATAAATATAATATTCTGAACAACTGATACACATCATGGTTAATTTAGAAATAAATCTCTCTCAGCCTGGAATCAGGAGTTATCTGATGTAGGCTATGCTTCTGTCACATTTTACATGACAGTTAGAGACTGAATGTGTGCAAAGAAGGCTAGAGCTTGTTTGTTCTTCATGCTACCTTACTACCTCACTAGACCAGGAATGAAAATTGGTACTAAAAAATGCTTAAAAATGCTACTGACCTAGTTAACCAGATGTTGGATAATCTAAGCATGGGTGTATAAAACACTTGTGACCATAAAGAATGAAAGACTTAAAAGTGCATCATCAAAGGTCCCCTTCCCTTTCTAAACTGATGAAAATCACATAAAAAAATAATTACCGGTATGCAGTTAAAGGCTATATACCAAAGAGTACAATGCCCTCCTTGGGAAAATTCATCACTTATGACAAGCGCAGTAAAGGTAACATGGACCTTGTCAAATTCTTATAAAGTTCCCTTTCCTCCTAACTTCACACGAACTAAAAACCTTTCAAACAGTTTACTACATATAAGATTTGACAGGGATAGCCTAATCACAGATCTAAAAAGACATGTATGCTCTGAGGAAGGAACAGTATCACAGAGTATTGAAGATATACAAGGATTGCATTCACATTTCAACAAACAAATTAACAAAATATTACAGCAGAATTATTACAACCACATAATTGACTCAGAAAGATTTAAAATTAACACATTCAAAAAGACACAGTCATATTTTTCATGTGACAAGGATAAGTAGAAAACATTAGTAAAAAGGGTAACTGTCATTAATAAAAACTGGAAATCACAGGATTACAGAGAGTACAAATAACACATTTTCAACTCTTGCTGTAATCAAAACTTAAAGCAGAACTTTAATGAACCTATGATGGTAACCTCTTGGCCCACAAAGGGGTAATGTTATAGAAACATATAAGCTAATGGACATCAAACTCTTACGAGCTTTTCCAGTGTTTGCTCTGAGGATTTTCTATCAATTAGCATTAAAGTACAAGTGAATATTATGAATATGATACCTGTCTGTTTTACATCAATAAAATAACACCATTTCTGGGTAAACATAAATTAATTTCTAGTGCTCAATTAACTCAGCTTGCTGTAATATTATGAAAGGATATGTCTAAAACTAAAAACAAAACATCCATCCAAAAACCTGATCCTTATAAAATATCAATATGAGAAGACTTAACATTACTATACACACACAATAAAACACAAAATCCTCACTAACAAACATTTCAGGTAACTTTTGATTTCAAACTAAGAAAAACAGAGTTTATGCAGCTTCAATAGCATGGAAGTATTATTTGAACTACAGTTATTAACATTCACCCAAATAACTGGAACAAATAAATCACTGACAATCATTAAGTACTTAGTCAGTAACTCCAAACTTCATCTTTTTACAGATGGTAAATGGGCTTCAAGCACAGTGCAAAAAGCCGAGTTTCACTCTTCATCTTGCAGATGCAATTTGCCATGCCAAATTTTGTCAATTTAGTTAAATCAATAAGTGGCTTTAGTTCTTCCCCTTGATAACCCACAGTACTGAATCCTAAAAAAAGTAAGACTGATATGCTATATATCTACAAACAGATTACCATGAAAAAAGTTGGTATCCACTACAGACAAAAACTTGCCATCACCATCCCAAAAAATCCCATTCTGGGAAATAGGATTACATCTGGGTATATAATTCATAATCATGGAAATAACAGAGAGTAGAGACTCATAACCAAAAATGTCCAGACCTATTAAGGTAGATCTGAATTTTCTATACATAACAACAAATCTTTGGTTGTGTTAAGTTCCAGACAAATATGACTGAGAGACACTCGTGCCTGATCATCACAACATTCCAAAGAAAGTGGTAATCTTTTTCAAATCAGTGTAAAACAGAGTTAAACAAGAGTCTATTACTGTAAAGTGAACTAAAACTATTTTACACAATTAAAGAAGAGTCTAATACAGTAAAGTGAACTAAAACTATCTTAAAACATTTGTATAAAAAGAAGCTGAAATATTATGTCTGTGAATATGCAATATGCAACTTATTTCCTCAACTTGCATTTTGTGCACTGACATACAGATGCATCAGATACATGGACATGAATACTGAGAATCAATTATATGTGAAATGACTTCTTTATTCCCTCATTCTGTATACTGAGTACTCAAGAAAAATTAATTTAAGAAATATGCATTTGTTACTTCATCTATGAAATAAACTAAAACTAAAATGGCAATGTCTACTTTATGGATTAATGAAACAAATCAAGGCATAATAATTAAACTACAGCAATGAAGGGCTAAGACAATATCCATCTGACATGAATAAAAAGACTGGTTAATTATAGAAATCTACAGTGAGAACCAAGAATAATTTGAATTTTCACTCAGATGTCACATTACTAGCTACAGTTGCTCAAAATCTATCTTTATATATTGGTAACACTGAGGCCTAATGAAAATTATCACAAACTGACAGCTTCAAGTGAGGCTTACTTATATATAATAAGGTATATATGCATCTGTATAATCTATGATGTTCTGCATCAATCAATAAACCAGGCTCAAGATACATAAATATAAATCTCATTAGTCATTTGCTTTTATGCGCACAAGCAAGTTTCTTTTCAGTATCTGTAGTTTTCTACAGTGCTTTTGAATGTGATATCACAATAAACTTTTAAACACTGTTCATTTACCAATGTACATTCAATTCTATAAATGGACATACGTGTTTAGATACATATATCTGAAGAAGCGGAGTGTAAGCAAGCACTTAAATCAATATACTGTAAACCCTCAATTTAACAGACTAATGGGGGGGGGAGTGTCCATTAATGCCAAAAATCTGTTAAATCGAATGTAACCGATGGGCCATTTTTTAATACAACATACAATATACAGTTCACACACTTTCTTTTAATTCCTCTATCACTTGATGCCACTTTAAAATGTAAGGACTGCAAAATCATTTCATAAATGGAGTCACAATTCTCTGTATACAACCTGATCGCACGATAGCTTGAGGGAGACTATGATCAAAACAAAGTGAATCTACCCCACATGACCAAAAAGAAGTACGATATGAAATGTGCATGGTGCGGCGTTTGAGATTTTCTAATTTTTCCTAATTTTGTATGTCATTATTAATTGATTATTAATTGATGTATTATCATTTGCTGGGTCCGTAAAATCCAAAATCCATCATATTGGGGTTCATTAAATCAAGGGTTTACTGTAAGTACATTTCCTTACCAGTGCTCACCATAAAAGTAATAAAATATTATGAAAATGAGAATAGGAAACCCTACTTTACAAAATCAGTATTCTACTTTATTTTGTGAATGACATCTTAGGCATCACTAAGTATTCTATTACCTATTTGTACAGTAAGGGGAGTTCTAAACTTGTGGGTACCCATCTCTTGATATTTCTAAACCATCAGGCAACCTTTTTGAACATTTGTATAATTCCAGCATCCACAGTTTCCTAACTCTAAGCAAAACAACTTTAAATGAAACCATTTTTCCCACAGGAGTCCATGTATAAATGCTTGCTATATTCCGTGAGACCCAGCTTGGGAATATTTTACACAAAAGAATAAATTGGTATGCAGTACAGTATAATACACGTGTTATTCTAAAATAAAAAGGGGTATTTATTATATTATCACTTAAGAGATATGGTCTTTAATTTTGCTCATAGAAGTGAGTTGAAGTTAAGGGATGAGGGGATATTAGCCAACAGCCTAGCCCCTAGAACTGTGGTCTCCCCTAAGATTATCCATGCCAATAATATCCACTACTTCTTTGATAAGCTTGAAAGCTTGTGACCTTTGTTTTGACACTGCTATGAACTGCTATGACACTGCTATTTCTTGATTTCTTAAGAGTACAAGGCTCACTTTTATCTCTTGAGAATTATATGACTTATGATTGGAAGATTACAGCCAAAGATCATGACTTTCAATGTTCACACCTTCATGAATTTAGCGACTTACCCTATAAGGAATCTAAACAGTACTTATACATTCTATGGTATAGAGACCCTTGCCATCCTTGTACAGATTGCATCCTCCTGACCTCAAATTTGAAGGCTCACTCTATCAGTATGTACAGGTGCCTCATGTTATACATAACTGTAATTTTTAAAAGTAAGTGTAATTACCCACACAGCACAATATCTTACCCAGTGGGAACCCTAGCCAAACTTATACAGGATGCCTTTTCCTACACTCACTTAAACTGAAAGGCACATTTTATTGGTATGAAAAGATGCCCTATGTCATATGCAATTACATTTAGCACTGGAAAAGAATCCTAGTTTCTCAGTTACCTATATAACATGATGGGTCTTTGGGGCACTAACCATGTTGTCAATGGTGCAGAAGATGCTGAACTGTTAGCACTGGGAAAAGCTCTGTGTATCAATAATCCACTGGTGGTAGCAGTGAAGAGTTGACGATGTATGTATGAGATAGTAAAAGTCAACAAACAAGTAATCAGCTAAACTCATGCGGCACATCATATCTAAACATCTTTACAGCAACAAATAAGGCTGAATTTCCAAGTTTTTCTTTAAATTTTTCTTGACATTTTTTCTATTAAATAAAACGAATACAAGATTCATCTGAATCTTTTGATAACCCCAGTCCCGGATACCCCTTAAATTCCTAAACATGGTCCTTCAAGTGTTAAAGGTGAAACTTTGTGACTTGTAGCTAATCTACTTCCTAAATAAAAGAAGACATTAAAGCAAAATGTTATTAAACAGAATGATTTCATAACACCCTCCAAAATAAACCCATAATATATGATTACACATAAATAATTTCATATGTTAACAATCCTATTGAAGAAATTTGTATGCATTGCTTCACAAGAACTAAGGCTGATCAACCACTAAACAGCTACTTAGACTGAGATCATCAAAGATGTTTCTAAGCTAATAATAAAAAAATGCAACTACCATGACCCCTTTTTAAGGGCTCTTGCAGCTTTAATGATGTGCTTCAAACTGGAACAAGAAAAAATAGACTCCTCTAGAGTAGGGATGTCTTCAATGAGACTACAACCCTTTCCATCTACTGACAAAGTTAGAGCTTTGTGGACAGTGAATTCTCACTTGCAGTAAAACTTAAGCAGGTTAACTCCATTAACATCAAAAGTAAATAAATTAAAGTCACATACCCAATTCTCATACGATTTGTTTCTCAGTTCATGAGTCATCTCGGTGGCTTATTACTGCATTCCCTTTACTTTAATGTCTTTTTCAAAGTATGGTGACCAGAACTAAATACAATATTCAGTATGCAAATGCACTAGATAAATAGTGGTGCATGTGTTATGATCATTCTCTCTGCAGAAGGCATATCATTCTGTCTGGAAAAGGCCTCTGGTCAAAACATTAAAGATTAAAGTACTCTGCTTCATCTGAGTTCTCTTTAGCACCATACTTCCACTCATATGTATGTATATATATATATATATATATATATATATATATATATATATATATATATATATATATATATATATAT
>JAYMFT010370376.1:0-21710 GCA_038088735.1 Panulirus argus
TATGTATATGTTGGTATGTATATATATGTACTGTGCATATATGTATATATGTGTGTATGTGGGGGGATGGGTCTTTCCTCGTCTATTTCCTGGCGCTATCTCGCTGATGCGGGAAACAGCGATCAAGTATGATAAATAAATAATAATATGGAAACCATGGAAAGGCCCTTGGGGCATGGTTTTGGATATGGAGATATGATTTTGATGCATTATACATGACAGCTACAGAATGGATGTAATTGGATGCGGTCTTTCTTTGTCTGTGTCTCTGGTGTTACCTTGCTAATGTGGGAAACAAAGATCAAGTATGAAAAACAAAAATAAAAAAGTGTATATATCCTTAGGGGTAGGGGAAAAAGAATACTGCCCATTTGTTCCTTGTGTGTCATACAAGGTGACTATGAAGAGTGGGAGAGGTTGGGTATAATTCTTCCCTTCCTATATAACTTTCAAACAGAAGAACAGAGCAAGGAACCAAGTGAGGATTTTTCCCTCTAAGGCTCTGTCATCTGTGCTTGACACTACCTCACTCAGATGGGAAATGGCAAGCATGCATGCGGGAAGTGGCAAATATGTATGAAAAAATATATATAATGTAGAAGAATGTTATCATGCAATGAGTATATAACACCGGCAACCTTTTAAAAATGAATACACATATTGAAGAATTTGTTAATCTATACCAATCTGAGGAGTTACACTTTTATAACCTCTCATAATCTTCATATCCATACCTAGCATGAACTCCGTAGGTATCTTCTCCTCCTAGCACTTGGACATGTGTCCTTGTGAAGTTGGGAATCTTCAGCATCTTGAAAATATTCTGACATCTCTTTAGGATGGCCTCTGCTGTCTTCTTGCCCTTGTCTCTGCTCTTTGGTCCACCAACACAACATACAGCTGTTGCTTTGAAGCCACCCATGTATGTAGCACATACCTATGAAACATTGTACTGTTTTATCATTAGAAAATAATCAACTGGCAAGCACCTTTAAAACACTAGACTAAATTGCAAGATGTATATTTTACCACATGTTACACAGTATATAATAAGAGGAAAACTGTGATATCAAACAGCCTGGTAGACCAGGCCCTCATTATGGATATTTGCTCAAAGACTGAGGTGCAAGGGTGCAAGACAACCTACTGAACTAAGATGAAAGACTATAATGAAATCTGAGACACTAAATTTAGATTTTTTTATCACAGGGGTGGCCAAAAAAAAAAAAGCAGGCAAAACATATCCCAGTCAAAGGTCATATCTGGTTAAAAAATAGAGAGAAAAAGAAATAAGAAATTAATATGGGCATCATGAGTGTTTGTAGACTGTCTCTTAAAGGTAGAAAAGTTATAGGAAGAGAGAAAGATAAAAGGAGGAGAATTCCACAGCTTAGCTGTATGAAGGAAGGAGGTGTCATAATGATCAATCCTAGTCCAGTGCTGGTACTTATAAAATAACTTAAAAGCATATCTTTATTTTTTTCTTAATTTCATTGCAGCATCTATTCTTATTGACATTTAAGACCTAAAATGTATTCATATCTTAAGGGCATGTCCTGAGAGCAAACTTAATTATAGTTGAACATGTATGTACTAAAGCAGGCATGCATTTAATAAAGTACTAAAGCGAGCCCTCAAATCATCAAACTGTTTGGATGGAAAACCTGATACCTGAAAAGTTTGTCATTCCTCAAAGTACCTCAAAAGGACATGGGTCCTGAGGCAGTTTTAAATTAATAAATTTAACAGAACTAAGACTAAGATACTGTAATTGCTCAAAATTATGCAAACACAGGAACTTATCCACTCAACCACTTCTCTCTCTGCATATCTGACAGACTTTTTCCTTGAATACACAGTTAAATACCCTTAAATGCTTCCATACATCTATTAATTTAAATATTTTCACTAACGTACTCCTAACTGTATTAATGTCACTTGCTCCCTAAAGAGGATGCTGAGAAAATTCCTTATGTCTCAGAAAATCAGACTTGGTACCATTTATTGAGGAAGGTAAATGGCCAAGAACTGGAGCAACCTTTTCATATAATATGCTGCCGATAAGTGTTAATACAGTATTAACTTATGAAGTTTAGAACAATGAAGCCCTACATACAAAAATCCTGACTAATAATCCTTCAGTGCTTACAGTTTTATGTTCTATTCCTAATAATTGGGTAACACAAGTATCATATTTTGGATCTATTGATAAAAAAATTAGCCACCATATAAAATGAATTATAGCCCTTACAATAAGTGAAAAATCCCCTATATAATATATATATTTATCTGTGTCATCATTTACTTCATTTCTGTTCTATGAGATTGCCAAAGTGCTTACAAGAATGTATCCCTCATGATAATCCAACCAACATAAATACGCTTTCTGATTTTTTGCCTTAAATTTGTATAAAGAGTAGTCAGGCAGCATTAGTCTGTTTAAAGGATATAGCATCATGCTGTTTAACAGCTATTATCAATGAAATTTGTAAAGAACAATAGAAAAATCAGCTTTGTTCTGTAAAAAGTCCATGACTGCACTCTGCATTGTCTTCATTGTTTTAATGATGTTCCATTTTTTTTTATCATGTTTACTATATTCTGAGTGAGTGAGGTAGCATCACAAACAGATCACTGAACCTTAAAGGAAAGAAATCCCCACTTGGCTCCTTCCTTTTCCTTTTATTCAGAAGTAATAAAGGAGGGGAAGATTTCCTGCTCCCTGCTCTCAACATGCAGGAGATATAAGCTCACACAGAAGCATCTCTGCAGATTTTTTCCAATCATTTTTTATTAATCAACATTCTTTCCTGGAAGTCCTCTTTAAAATTCCTTTTACATGTCTTACAAATGTTTAATAAATTAATATTTTGACCAATTATCAATACATATAGCGGTGAGCAATGGACTTACCTTGTATGAATCTGTTGCTGGTTTGCCCTTAGCTCCAGTTACAATGACTCCCTCTTCCACTTCTTTTAGTTGCACCCCAGAGAAGTCACACACTACATCTGGCAGTATATAAGCTCGAGGATCACCTATCTCATATAGCATCTGCTCAGAAACTGTTCCATGGTTAACAAGCCCACCAGTTTTAGGAGGCTTTGTAATGAGGAAACTGCCATCGCATGACACATCTGCTATTGGAAAACCTAGAAAACAGAGGAAGAATAGGAGAGATGGTAGTGACCATGTGATTTCTGAGCTGTAATATCAACATTTACCTTTAAGCAGTAATACCACAACTAAAGTAGGTTTTTCCAATAAACTAACAGTTGAACTTAAAAGGAAGAAAAAGACATGGCATTGGAAAGCAATATCCAAGGGGAAACCGAACTAGGAAATGCAGAGTGACCACTAAATCACACTATTAACTAGCTACTAGCAGCTAGCTCATTAGAAACACAGTAAATAGATATTCTCCATTTCAAACTATTCTGCTTCAAGATGAGTGGTCTGTCTTGTCCATTCTGGAATTTTTATCTGTAACAATCTCCTGTGTAAGAGTAATGAGAAGTATATGAAATCCTTGTTGCTTACAGGTCTAATGTTTTTGATCAGTTACTAGAACTCTAAGTAATGTAAAGTAAAAAGTTCCTAGGGAACCAAGTGGTTTCATTTTTGGTAGTTTTAGCCTCTGAGATCAGTAATTTGGAAGGGTTTATGTACATGATCCACCCCATGGATGTGGAAACAGAGACAGTGATTAGTGACAGACGATTTTAGAACCTGGTAACCAATCACAGCTGTCACAAACAACCATGAGTATGGTGAAAGGTTAGCAAGGTCTAGCAAAGCAATCATTGAAGCCCTTCTTCAGAGGCAACTACTGTACTTTCATACAAGAAGCAGGTTTAATTGGGTAGAACTTTAACTAGTTGTTGCTTGGTACATGGAGTATTATGAATTAGAAATGTTATATAAAATGGGATCAAGTTAAAAGTCAGAGATATAGTCTTGTGAAACTTTTTTCTTTATTTTTATACTTTAAATATTAGACATGTCTGGGGTACCTAAATGACACACCATATTTGTAATGAAAATATGGTAGTCTGATCCCATTCATAGTAAACATTACATTTTTTTAGGTTCCCATACCAGTTTTGTTGAGTGAAGAGCTACTGTTTATCCAGTGATACAAAAGAGAATAATATGACTAGTTTTACATCCATCCACCTCTGTTTCTCTGGTCACATGATTAAGTTTAGAATTTACACCTGGATGAAATTTTGGGCTGCAACTTCAAACATAAATGAGGTTCATTTAACTATTCCTTAAGGTATAGACACACATTCATTGGGAAAACTGTATGTAACCTGCCTACTTAAAATCATATATAATATTCTCTGTTTCACGTCCATTAAATAATAAGTGACAGCCTCACCAATGTTATGCCAGTCTGGAACAGTATGCCAGTCAGTGTATATGCCACCAGTCACCTGAGCTCCACATTCAATCAGGTGACCTGCTAAACTTCCAGATGCAAGATGATCGTGGTCCTTTAACTGCCAACCAAACTGGAATTATATGAACTATGAAATCTTGGTGCCAATTATACATTTCATTTTATAAATGCCAATGTCAACACAAAAAAATTTACACATATGATTTACTTTACTTGAACTTTAAAAAAAGAAAAAAAAAATTCAAAGTGCATTACACATGACAGCTAGAGACTGAGTGTGAGCGAATGTGGCCATTTCATTTGTCTCCTGGCGCTACCTTACTGGCATGGGGGGTGGTGATGCTATTTCCCGTGGGGCGGGGTGGCATCAGGAGTGGATGGGGCAAGCAAATATAAATATGTACATGTGTAAATGTGTATATGTATGTTGATATGTATATATATGTACTGTGTATATGTGTGCATGTATGTATATATGCGTGTGTGTGGGGGATGGGTCTTTCTTCGTCTGTTTCCTAGCGCTACCTCGCTGACGCGGGAAACAGCGATAATGTTTAATAAATATAAAAGAAATAATTTACTTTACAAAAAAATCAAGTAAATGCCAAAGTAAACAAATACTAATGGAATGGATATTAGAAAACTGATCTATTTTGAATGTGTAAAAAAAAACATTATGTACAGTATATTTTTCTTGAAATACTGTAACAACTTTAATTTCTTGCCTCCAGTAACATCAGCTCATTAAAGTATATTTAGTTAAATTCCCTGATATAGTAGTAAAACTTAAAATGAGCTCCCCATGGTGATTGTATGGCTTTTAAACTCAGAATTTTGAGGAATCTTATATATAAATACCAACTGCTAAACTTTAAATGCCATGTCAGTGTTATTTGCTTATAGTATATTCAGACATCTCATACAGCATCATTTCATGTCATAGAGCTCAATCCATCAATAAATGTTAGTAAGTATCATGTAAAAAGAGTAAAACTTTTATGAATTATCACTCTTAAGGAAAAGTAAAGAGGTATGATTCTTCAACTAATTCTTCCAAATAACTGAATATTCTCTCTCTTGATAACATCTACAAACAGTGCTGCACCTTAATTATTTATAAATGCAGTACTTAAATGGTTGAGTTGGGCTGGAGGTGTTGTTTAGTGTTTGCTGTGTCTTCACAGTGTGGATATGTTTTGTCACTGTGGTGTCTACTGAGGGTAGGGAATCTGTGAGTGCAACTGGCTGATGTGTGAACAATGGCTATGCTGAGCAGCCACTGATTGTTTTCAGCATAGTACAGACATGTGGAGAGACTGATTGTGATAGACTGTCCTGCACTTACATCTTAACCAGTTTTATACAACACAAAGGTAGCATTTTGTCTTACGTTTTTCTTTATTTGATTTTGAATGCAGGTTAAAAAATACTTATTTTTTTATGTACATGTATTGTACTGCAAAAATATTGTGACATGATGCAGTGTTGTTGTGAACTTCAATTTTTTTATTTTTTTTTTTTTTTTGAAGGCCCCAGTCAAAGAGCTATAATCTATAAAATAATATGAATACAAGGTATTATTAGAATATTTATGTGCAGTTATGGTTTTGTCTTCCCCAAAGGAAATAATTTACTAAGACTTGTCATTACTTACACTATGCATGAGTGATGCCAAGGCAAGAGAGCTGTCTGCACACCTTCCTGTAACTACTATATCAGCACCTCTATCCAAAGCTCGGGCAATAGGACCAGCACTGAAATAACATTACACATCTGTGAATATCAACCTAAAAGATATTCAAATTATTGTAGAGTTTGTCTGCTTAGGAATGTACTGTATATGGCAAAGCCTAAACATGAAATAACTTGAAATAACTTATCTTCAAGTCTAACAGTAGTAATAATGAGAATGCCAGTTATGATTGTTGATTACGTGCATGGAAGTGCTTTGCGTCTGATGGTGGAAGTATGAACGAAGAAAATAGCTTACCTTACCTTGATAATTTCAGTCTTCCTGCCTCATAGTTCAGTCTTAACCAAGATATAATGTTAATCCTTTGCTAAGCCGAGCTGTTGGAGGCTGTGACCCATAGACATGAATCTATTGCATCTTGGCTATTCTGGCACACTATAGGTGCCAGAATTACTGCAGAGTCCCACACACTTCATTGTTGATACCACTTATTCATGTATGCTGTATCATTCTTACTACAATATCTTTGATCATTTCCTATACCTGCCTTTACACTCCCCACATATACTCATTCACAAAGTTTTCATCCCAGTGGATCTTGCTAGACATATATACCACATCAGTACTATAGTTTCCCCCAGCCATGTTTTACCTCATTTTCATTTGATAATTGTAACTGACTACTATGAAGCATCATGACTCACCCAAGGTAAGCATTCATGCTGTGGACTGTCTCTGGAAGTGGAAGGCCACTTTTCATGTCTGGCACTCCAGATGATATGAGCTCCTTCTTCATTGGCATTAGGTCATCCCCTGTCACAACTGCTACCTGATGGACATACCATTTATCAAGAATGCTGTCTGGGTAAATGACCTAAAGGAGAATATGTGTAAACTATAATCACATGTCATTCAAAATGACTGCAATCACACATCATTCAAATTTGGAATGATATTGTCTTTCTACTCAAGCAAATTTCACAACTTATCTATACTCTCAATTCAGGAGAATATCTGCCACTAAGGTTTATTAATTTTCATTCATACAGCACTGAATAATCAGTGAAGGGGTTAATTTTCTCCTTATGACTCAAAAAAATTTTCTCTTCGTAACCTCCATTCTTGGGTCACGTACACACTAATATATAACTCCTAACTTCAAAAAATTTCACACACAATCTTTCACCTGCTTTGTTTTATTCTTTGCTATTCTGAACTCCACTAATCTTTTTGCTGCATCATTTCAGTATCTCTGAACAAACATTTAAAGCCTCTGACTGCAAAAAATGGATTAACCCCATGCCAACCAAAAAATTTTTCCCTTTAATGTGACATGTGGAAATATCCCTGGGACCTTGAAATAACCATCACATGAGCACACATCTGGCTGGTGCCATTTGCTGTTTGCTACACTGGGTTTCGATTTTCAAGTGGTGGATGCAGCTACTAATTTTGTGTTTTTTACTGGTCTTTCTGATTTACATGATAACATACATGGTACATATAACATCCATATAAAGTTATGCATGATTTGGGCCTCTCAGTGATGTATGCCAATATCTATACCATTCATTGGAAACATTTTTCATCTTATTTGTTTAATTTTTTGAAATAATAATTTTTTACAGTATAGTATTTTTTTATACGGAATATTAATGCCAGAGATAAAAGAAAGAACCTGTTTCATTGTTGAAAATGTAATATAAAGTTCATTAAGGAAAATATTTTGGTGAGATGTTTGCCTATTTTGTACTATTTTCACTGAAATTTTTTTCTCTATCTAACATTGGTTTTCAGGAATACTAATGTCAAATATAGGAAATACACTTCTTTCAATTTTGAAATAATATATGACAAAGTACTTGGTCCAGCATAACTTACTTTGCTTTAATAGCTCCAGGTTACAGATATACAGTGAAATATCAGAGTAAACACAATAATCTTGCACCAAACAATAAATTGTTTATTATCTCTTGTAAGTTGTCTAATCCAATACTATCATTACAGTACTGGTATACAAATCAGATACACATTGTGTTTATCTTATCAGGATTAGTGATTGCAATTATGTGTACACAATGAAAGGGGAGGGAGAATTTTTATCAGTGGACACCACATTGTACACCAGATTGATATCTGTGCATCAGTAGCATACATAACTTGTGTTATAGTACAGGACTAGGCACCACAGAGTAAATTACTGAAGCATGTTAACAGCGGGTAACATTAATAGGCTATTGACAGTGTCAGTCACCTTTATTTATTTGTAGATGTGAAGGCTCTTTCACTCCAGAACATGGATTCAGTTGATGAAGAAGTTCTGAATGTAAGTTACACTTCTGCCATTTAAAAAGTTTAGGATTATCTTCCAGTATTGTTTTGATTTCTCTTTCTCTTTAAACACTAAATGCAAAGTACCCCATTATTAATGAATTCAGGCCTAAAGGTCTAGTATTATGATTTCAGTAACTACTTCACTGTTGCTGATGTGGACATCCCACTCCTACACCTGAGCTTTTACAAGCTCATGAACCTAATTATGCCTGTGATGCTAATAACTTGTAAAGACTATGTGCTTACACTCTAAAGCCTGTGTGTGTGATGAATGCATGCGGTTCTTGACCCAGAGACTGACACTTACATGTAATGACTACTTTGTTAAAAGGTTGGTTGCTGAGGCAAATAAGAGACTACTGAAGTACCTATTTTGCAAAATACCAATTCAGATACAAAGATTACCATAAGCCCAAAAACTGATGAATTTTAAGGCAAAACAACTGGGTATCATATTTATTGTTCACAGATTGACGAAATATAAGCAATACCAAAAGTTGTACCAACAGCACAATAAAATGTGTAGGATGCCATCACTGGCAGAGATATTACTGACAAAGCTACAACTTTTCTCTGTCTTGGGTGAGCCTGAAACGAACTTCACATATTGCAGGCTTCCTCTTTCCATAAATCATGATGTTAATGACCTTCAACACATTTTGATCAGGAATTAATACTACAGTTAAACTCTACTTATCTTTAGCATAATATAGTATTTACGTAATTTAAATGTTTATAAAGATTAAGTTTTTATTGTTTTTGTACAAGTCCAATCAGAATAAACACTCGTTAATGCAACAATCCTTGAGATGTTTCTGACCTTAAGTTCTACACCAGCTTTCTCTGCAGCTTGCTTGAGGGCTGCAGCACAGCCATGAGGATTGATGCCTCCAGCATTGCTTAATATTCTGATGCCTGCAAAGTATTGTCAACATTAATGAAATATTTCAGCTATTCATATCTATCTATATATGTATATATATTTTTTCTTACGTTTGCCATTTTCTGCATGGTGAGGTAGTGTCCAGAACTGATGAATGAGCCTTAGAGAATAAAAGATCCTCATTAATGCATTAGTTTTTAAATGAAGTTATCAGCATATTTACAATAAATCTTTTTGGACATTATGTTAAATCTTTCAGATTATTATCTAAATGACTGATATACTCTAATGCATTTAAATACAATTCTTGCATTTTCAAAAGGTGAATAAAATTTCATTCTCTTAGCTAGAGAGTATTTCCATTTAGTCTGGGAAATTGAGCAATATACCTTAATAGTAAATATAAATGTTCTGTCTCATGTGAAGTAAAATGCTAGTCCTTATCGGCCAGGTTATTCCAACTTCTAACTGAACAAGATAGGCCACAAAATCAAAAAGGAAAATCCAATAGCTTAACTTCTAAAACTCAGTGCTAAGATACTCAACTTACCTTTCCTTTTGATATCATTTAGGTATGGTCCTATGGCAAAGAGAACAAAATCTGGTGCATATCCAAATTCAGGTTTCTTGGCACGGGCAGCCGTCAGAAGGGACATTGTGATCTCAGACAGATAATCAAACATGAGGAAGTCAATGTTGCCATTGTGGATGAGTTGTGGTGCTGAAATATAATCCTCTTTTTTTAATGATGACATGCTGGGCTGAACTGTTTTAGTGAGGCTAACTCAAATGCATTATTTGTTGAGTGAATTTGGGTAGCATGATTAATGGTGTACAAAAAAACTCCTGGTTCTAACTAAAATAAGGGAATAAAAATAAAGAAAAGGCTCATATTACTTTTGATGTAGGTAGGTAGGGTAGATGTACACTGAATATATATTTTTTCACACGTATTCACTCTTTCCTGCATTAGTAAAATGGCATCAATAATAGATGGCCGAGCCTTAGAGTGAAAAATCCTCATTTGGCCCCTTTCTCTCTTCCTCCTTTTAAAAAAGTAACACAGAAGGAGAGAATTTCCAGCCCCCTGCTCACAGCCGTTTTAGTCATCTTCTACAATACACATGGAATACTTGGGAAGTATTCTTTCTACCCTATCCCTAGGGATATACAGGTAGTCGTTGACTTATGACTGCAATCGGTTCTGACAGACCAGTCGTAAGTCGATCTGGTTGTAAGTCGACCTATGTTATAATTACCTTAGGTTGAGGAGTAGAAAATGACATTTTCCTTTTGGTAGACATCTTGGGGGTGTTATTGTAGAAAAATTTCCAAAGTGAAAGACAAACAAACACAGGAAGAAGTGTGTTAAGCTGGGACCTTTGTGCAGGGTGTGGGAATGATGTGAACGTTCCCAGCACTTTGCCTCCCAGCAGTGCCAGGAGCTGGCCCGAAACTGTCGTACGGAAGTGGTCTTAAATGCGGTCAGTCATAAGTCGCCTAGGTCATAAGCCAACGACTACCTGTACAAAAATTTAAACAAATGGGCTTTTTCTCTACATTTCACTATATCTATCTTGACATATTGGAGTTTGACAGTTATGGAGACTCTGGCTGTGGCCACCCCCTTGAGGGAGTTCCCAAAGGGAATTGGCATCAGATAGATAGATAGATAGATAGATGGATAGATAGACAGACAGACAGACAGACAGGTAAATATAAACAGATAGACAGACAGATAGATAGACAGATAGAACAGAAAACTGAAACCCACCTCCGAGGAGAGCTTATTGAGGACCACCACTGGCTCCTTCATCGTCCTGACCACTGCATTAACATTGTCCTGGGATTCTGCAACAAGAAAAATATATAAATAAACATCTATAATAAACAAACTAAATAAATAAATACAAAGAAGTCCCCTGCCAACCACTGGGATTACATTCTTTGTAAACTTCGTGGCTGGAAAACCCAAGGATGGCAAGATATAGGACCTATGGGTCATGGGGGGGAGGGTGAGCTTTGAGATACATAGCTTAAGTCCCATAATGAACACTTTCAGGGTTAAAAATATGCATTTTCCTTAGAAAAAGTAATAATTACATTAAAAAAAATGTACAAAAGTGTAAAGCACTGGTATGATGGCAGTATTTCAATAGCAATGCCACTCTTTTATACTCCCACAAAGCAGCCAGCTGGCTATGTTGCCCAAAAAGCTTTTATACTCCCACAAAGCAGCCAGCTGGCTATGTTGCCCAAAAAGCTAACTTGATGCTTGCCCAAACAACACCGTCTGGTTATGATCCTCCTCCTCCTACCTCTCCCTAGAAATAGTGGTCTGCTGGGCTGAACTATAAGCAGCCCACAGCCTGATGACACTTTTCCAAGGCATGGATAAAATTTGTCATGCTGTAGAAAACTAAATACTCAAAACTTCATGATGTGGTTGGTAAAATGGTATCCATCACTTACTTCCTTCATGCCCCATGAGTCCCCTCTATCCATTTATTCCATTATACTAAAAGTGCATTACAAGAACTGTAGCATGAAAAGGATATCTGCACATATATACATACAAACTTACTTCCACCTCAGAAAGCAAGCACATACATACATACATACCTATATATTTTTTCTTTTTTCTTTTCAGTTTGTTGCATTAGCAAGGTAGTCCCAAGAACAGACAAATAAAGCAAACATTCACTCACTACCTGTGATGTGCAATGCCCTGAAACCACAGCCCCCTATCCACAACACGGCCCACAGAACCTTCTATGGCTACCCTAAGCCGCGTCACATGACCTGGTTCATTCCATTGATAAAATATCGACCCTGTATAATACATAGTTCCAATTCACTGTATTCCATGCATGCCTTTACCCATCCTAGATGCTGAATACTTTGTGGAGTCTTTGGGCCCTTCACTCTCACATGGCTCCAGGAATGACCTGTGTAGCTGGTTGACCAAGCTCTTAGAAGTTGCAGTCTTCATGCACACAGAGCCCCTACAGCCAAGCTGATCTAGTACAATTTGTAGGTACTTGTCCAATGCACCCAATGCTGTTCCTGATGATAGCCTGCAAGGTGTTAAAGAATCTTGGACCCTAGATGTTTAGGGCGTTTTCTCTTTTTTCATGTATATTGCACCTTTGGATTTTATAAACAGTATTTTATAAAGTCTTCCATGCCCGTCATGCTAGTAGGATGTTATTTCTGAATACAAGCTGGGAACCATACATTCTAGGACTTTCCAGGTATAGATGCTGATGATACACCTCTCATCTGCAATCCTGGGAGTAAAGCCTCAATGATTTCAGTAGTTCCTATAGACTGATTTCCATTACCACATTAATAAAGGTTATGAAAGCTCTCTGAACACTTTTTAAACCCGCAGTTTCATCGTCCTTGTAGGATATGAGAATGCAACAAAAGGCAGTTCATGAAAGAATATGTGCCTTAAATAATATCAACACTGGTTTTTCTTCCACTGTCTTGAAGGTCTGCAGCATCCAATCTGCCATCCTCCCGTATGAGGCAATAATTGTTTTGTTGTGTTTGCTGAAATTTATGTCATTAGACATCACTACTATGAGGTCTTTCACATTATTCAACTGGTTTATGACAGTGTCTATGTCTGTCTGGTACTATGTTTTTTCTTTTGTATTTCTGCATTTTCCCAATACCATAGGAGGTGAAACTCATCTCAATTGAAAAGCATGTTGCTCTCAGTTGCCCAGTTAAAGACTTTGCTTATGTCTCTTTGCAGCCTTTCTGCATGTTCTATTGATGTGATTTTCAAAACTATCCTTGTATCATCAGATATAAGAATTAAAAACAGCAGGGGTGCAAGTACAGTTCCTTGTGGGACTAAGCTTTTTACTGTGGAGGTACTGGAAACAGCATGGCTTACAACTACATGTTGTAATCTATAAGTTAAAAAGTTATATATTCATCTCCCAATTTTTTCAGTTACATATTCACAGCTTATGCATTTTATGTGTAATGACACCATGGTCAGATTCATCAAATAATTTTGCAAAGTTTGTGTATGTAGTAAGCTGCTAACAGCAGCTGCCCTGGGTAGTACTACTGTCCTGACTGAGGAGCATTAAAGTGGCAACTGTAACCTCTTTACACTCTCCATGTTAAGATGGCTGGTCTTACTTTCTGTCTAATCAAAATGGGACTAATGGGCTAGTCCTGCCATCATCTCCTTACAAGCAGCATACACCTCACATATTTTCTTCATATAAGTTCTTTTGCCACCTCCTGTCTGCACATTCATTTTTCATTATGATCATGTCAGAGATCAACAAAACTATGGTCCCTAGTCCCTGGCATCAAGGGGTGCTAAGAATCTCCAGGTTTCTGCCTGACTCTATTGCCAATGAGAGGGAGATTTCAGACAGTAGTAGTAACAGCCGTTCCCACAACCTTTCCCTCTCTGATAGACCGTCTTCTTTTTCACTTCACTATACTAACATTTGTGGTCTCTCTAAATAACCTCTCTTGTTGAGCATTATCTGTCTAGTGCCTCTCCTAATATTCTACTTCACTATGAGACCCAGTTGTCTCACAATTTTCTCATTAGCCCCTTTTTCACATCCAACTATAATTTCCAATCATGGTAAAGTCTGTGCTTATTCCATCATCAACATACCTGTTGCAAGCCTCGAGGACCTTGAGTACACAAACATTGATGTTATATGGCTCAAGGTTTGTCTCCCAACTTGCAAACTTTTCCTCTGTTTTGCCTACTGCTCTCCGAATTCTACAAACTTTACATCTTTCTTCGACCATCTAAACTCCTGCCGTGGGACTATGGCATCCTCTCACCTAAAAACTGAAATCCTCTACTTAGGGGCTTTTAATGTTCACCATAGGGAATGGTTAAATTACTTCCCCTATGGATGATGGAGGCATTAAAACCCTCATGTTCTCCATTCTCAGTGACCTTGAGCATATTATTTCCCATCCTACCCATATTCCTGACTGCTGTGACCACTCTCCTAATATTCTGGATCTGTTTTTCACTTCTAATCCAACCCACTGTAACTACACAATCTTGTCCCCAATTGGTTCATTTGATCACACTCTCATACATATATCTAGTTTGGTGACACCTCACCATCCAGCAACCTCATCAAAGTACAAATATTGGTACTTCAATAAATCTGAATAGAATAACTTAAGAAAATTCTTTTCTGACTTTTCTTGGATAAATTATTGTCTCATGTGGTGATGCTTCTACCCCTACCAAATGCACAGCTGAGGTTATTGTGATAATGAAAGTATTAATGCCCTCTTCCTCAAAAATGACCTCTTCTGCCAATTCATGGTTCAACCACTCCTGATCTGATGCCATTCAGGCAAGAGATCAGGCTCCTTGGACTTGAAGAAACTCTCCTTCCTCCAACTCCCATTCACCATTTATCACCATCCATAATCATCATAAGTATGTTAGCTGAGTTAAAGCATTCCTTTCAACAAAGGAAGAGCAAAAACCTCTCCTCATCATCCACTGCTAGGTCTTTTTCATTTCTGGCTAAGGGTATTACTAACAATTTCCATCATTCTACCTTTCCTTCAATTTTTCATTCTGATGGTACTATAGCTGTCTCTCCCAGAGACAAAGCAACTCTCTTTGGTTCCTGTTTCTCCTCTAACTCCACACCCTGATGCTCCCCTTAGTAATTCTATGCCTCTCCCCATAATCTCTTTATGAACTGTCAGAAAAGCAATTCTCTCTTTGGACACCAGCAGGGATTACAGTCCTGATGACATATGTCCCTGTGTACTTGAAAGAGTGTGCCTCCAAACTTGACCTGTGCTTATTCGTCAGTTATGATACTGCTTAAAAACTAAAACTTTTCCTTCTTCATGGAAGCATGCATTGGTGCATGCCATTCCTAAGAAAGGTGACCATTCTAACCCCCTGAACTACTGTCCTATTGCTTTGACATCTAACATTTCTCAAGTTTTTGAATACTTTCTCAACTCCTATATCCTTACAATTCTTGAATCGAAAAGTATGGCTTCCATTAGGCAAGATGCACTAGTGATATTCTTTACTATCTTACTAATATCTGATCATCATCCCTAAAAGATTTAGGATAATCCTAGCTGCCCTTGACAAAACCAATGCTTTTGATTGGGTGTGGCATTGGGGTCTCTCTAAGCTCCCCTGTTTTTCCTTCCCTCCCTCATTCTTATATTTCCATACAAATTTTTGAGGTTTTCCTCATGCTTTCTATGAACTGACATCTGTATTTTCATCATTTTTAGCTCAGTGGTTAATGTATGCAGATAACTCTGGTTCTGTATGCTCTCTCAGAATTTCATTAGCTGCATAGAAGCTATTTCAGGACTGGAGATGAAAGGTGCCTTGCTGTATAATATGTGCACACAAATTTAATGTGTATTCATTCATTCATACTAGTATGAATTCTGATAGATATCAAAAACAGATGTAGATGTGTGTTGTACGATGCTTTTCTTTTAAGTAGGACTAATGTACTTTCTTATATTCGTTGCTTTTTTTGAAGTTTTAAGAAGCATGAGAGCTTGCTTGTATGTACTGATATGGTAAATAGGTCTGCTGAAACAGTAATTTACTTATATCTGCTTCATTTGCTACATTTTTTCTTTTTTTTATGCAGCATCTGCTGGTAAGTTAAAGTTTCAGGAAAGTTGTCTCACCTCACTATGAAAAATAACACTACAGAAGGGTTTGGTTATATATCAACTAGTGGAAGGATTGAAACACCAACAGAACAGGGATTCTGTGAGGTGTGTGTGGCTCCTGTTGTGGGGTGAAGGTGTACATTTGGGCATCATCCAGTGCATAATGTCACGTGCAATATACGAGACAGTGTTATAATGAAGACAAAAGAGAATAGAAAACTGTGTATCCACCCACTGGAGAAGGATATGGGTGCTGACACTGAATGATCATTCATCATCAGTGACTTCAGCAAAAGTTGTTTGTTTTCTGGTGTTCTAGTAGTGACAGGCAGTGGAAATAAGTGTTAAAGAATAGGAAAGCTTGGGGATATAGATAGGGTGGTGAATGAGACAATGGAGGTGAACAAGAGGCACTTTACACATCCACAATCCTAACTTACCACCTGTTCTTTGTAACATCCAGATATTCATGCCAGGAAGGATGTTTAATTTAACACAAAAGTCCTTTAGTCCTCTTCAGAAAAAAATACATGAGAACATTTCCTGTATCTGCAGGAAGTGACTCTGGTTGTATATACATACAGAAACTCTGTGAGGTGTGTGTGATTCCTGTTGTGGGCTGAAGGTGCACATTTGGGTATTATCCTGTGCATGTGGTCACTTGCAATATATGAGACAGCATTATAATGCATACAACAGAAAACGGAGAACTGTGTATCCACCTAATGGGGAAGGATGTGGGTGCTGACACTATGAATGAATGTTAATTATCAGTGACTTGAGCAAAAGTTGTTTGTTTTCTGATGTTTTAATAATGACAGGCAGTGGTAATAGAGGTGTTAAAAAATGGGAAAGCTGGGGGATATATATACAGTGGTGAAAGAGACAATGGAGGTGAAAGAGAGGCATTCTACACATCCACAATCCTAACTTACCACCTGTTCTTTGTAATATCCAAAAATTCATGCCAGGATAGATGTTTAATTTGACACATAAGTCCTTTAGTCTTTTGAGAAGAAAAATTGCATGAGAACATTATCTCTATCTGTAGGAAGAGACTGGTCGTGTATAAATACAGTAACTTGTTTTGTACTTAACCATCATAAACACAATGGTACCACCTGATCTTAGAGGGCCATGTCAAAAAAAAAACAGGCCATCATATTGTCATACTCAGTTGATCAAACCATTGTGCTCCAAGATCTTACTGCTGTGCCCCGGGATCGTATGGCCGTGATCAAGGATCGTGCTGTCATGCTTAAGGATCATACTGTCATGCTGCAGGATCACACCACCATGATCCAGGATTGTACTGTCATGCTCAATGATCATACCGTCATGCTCCAGGATTGTACTGTCATGCTCAATGATCATAGCATCATGCTCCAGGATTGTACTGCAGTGCTCCAGGGTTGTACTATAGTTCTTGATGGGTTAAGGCAGAAGATGGTTGTCCCCACAAAACATTAATTTTGTTAAGATGGAAGGATAATGCTATTCAGCTTCATACAATGGAAATGAAGGTTGCTTGCACAAAGGTTGTGTACACAAAGGTGGAACTGAAGAAATAATGGTCCTCCTGAGGGACATGTAGCGAGAGTAAGGATGGACACTAGTGTAGCTAACCCACTGTCGTATAAAGAACAGGTGTCAACCTAGAGAATGGAATATGATGCACTGCGGTTGTGTATCTCTCTCTCTCTCTCTCTCAGAAATGCTTGGGTCTGTGTATCTATGTAACTCACTTTGCTCCCTCATATCTAGCCTCCTTTCAGGCCAATCTATCTAGAAGATTGTTGTTGTAAGAGCCTTCCCCTCCTCCATCAACAGCAATATCCCTCAAGGTTCTGCCATGTCCCCTCCATTTTTCTTCTTTTTATCAATGATTTCCTCTCTTCCATAAATAAACTAATGCATTCATACACTGAAAACTCAACACTACATTCCTTTACATCCTTCATTTGTGCTCATTCTTCTCTCATTCAATCTGCATCTCATCTTGAAACAATTTCACTAATTTCAGACCTGGAAAGAATATTTCACTGTGTAGACGAAACCTGGTCTGGTTTAATTATTCCAAGACCAAGTTTCTGCCCATCTCTCTTTTGAAAATTCCTCACAACTTTCCTTTCTCCTTTGATGGTTCTGTAATTCCATCTCTTGAATCAATGAGCATAACTGGTATTAATGTAATATCCACTCTTTCTTGGAAACCCCACATTAAGGAAAATGCTAAGTCTGCCTCTAAGAAACTGGGAGTCCTGTTTAGATGTTGAAATTTCTTTCCTTTTGAAAAGTTGCTACTTTTTCCAAAAAGGATTGATCTGTCCTTGTACGGAGTACTGCTCTTACAACTGGGACAGTTTTAGCTCTGGATCCTTACTAAAAAGAGTCAAGTTGAAAGCAGTCTGACTTATAAACTCTCCCCCAGACTAACTTCAAAAATTTGACCAGCTTGTCCTATGCTACAATGCCTGTTCACTTTCTTCTATAGGTACTACTTAGGTTTTTGCTCCAAAAACCTGGCGGCTTGCGTGCCCCACCACTAACTAGAACACCAAAACTAAGCAAGCTGCTATGTCACATGATTACTAAGTGACCACTGGCAACTCAAGGGTGGGCTATCTTGATAGCTTCAAGCTCAGCAACTTTCTACCCTCTCATGTCTTTCCCCATAACTAAGACCTGACACATTTTAAAAAACAGATTTTTACTTCCTCCAAGGTTGGTAGATGCTTTTCCTTGTCTCTTCTCTTTCCCTTTAATAGTCTTCTCTATATTTCAATTAAGGCCTGGCCTTGATATCAAGTGGACTTTTGTCCATGACTGGAGCCTCTAATGTAAAAAGGTCAGCATTTTCTTTGTTTTCTAGAACTTCATCAATTGTATTACAATGTCAAGCAACTGAGAGAGGAAAGACCTTCCCACCTTGAAACCATGAACCACATTGTCCTGGGATATGCCGATTGTTCACTTTTCATAAATTCAGTCAGCTTGTCTCTTAGAATTCTTTCGAAGATCTTTATGATGAGCGTTAAAGCTATCATTCGATAGTTCTTTTGACTGCTTTGCTTCTGCCTTTGTGGATTGGAGCGATGAGAGTCAGTTGCAGATTCTTGGGAATAATGCCAGAATCTACACTTTCTCCACAAAATAATTAGTGCATATGCTAAAGATATCTTACATTTCTTTATGAAGACTGGGGCAAAGTGCATGGGCATTTTCTCAATGGCCTTCTTGAAATCCTTTGCTGAGGTGGAGATATCTAATATGTGTACACTTAGGGGATTACTGTAAAAGTAGGTCTGCTGTGTCATTCATCTTTAATGTTTTTGGTTAGCTGAATACTGATTCATGTTGCCTTTTTAGTAATATACTCATCTCTTGGCAATCATCTGTAAAGTTACCTCCTAAAAGCAATAAGAGGTGTGTCTGCAGAAGATACGTTACACATACAGTCAGCCCATACAGCTCTCCTGATAGTTTTAATCATATTACGATTTAAGCTTGTAAAGTTAATATGATAGGTTCTCATACAAGATAAATCTGCAATACTCTATTGGCTTTTTAAGGCATTTTCACATTTAAATCAATTTCTTTTTTCAACCCTAATATCTATATCTATCATTTTTATCCATTATACCTGATTGCCATTTCCTGCACCAGCGAGGTAACGCCAGGAAACAGATGAAGAAAGACCCATCCACTAATATATATACACATATATACATAAACACACATACATGTACATATACATATCAACATATACAGTATCCACAGAACGTCTGAGGAATATGGGGCCTTTTGTTGTGTGGTTGGGTGCCCTCAGAATTTCTGCATCTATCAGCCTACTGAATACTCAAAACTCACTTAATTAGTACTTTGCAATTCTCCCTGGTGATCCCATCACCAAAGACTGAGGAGTGTGTCAATGCATCATGGGACAAGCTAGAAAGAGGGGAGGCATACTAGGAGCTGCTGCATTAACAAAGACCCGTTTTTTGTTTCATTCACATTTCATCCCAAATCTGCAACTCACACCTTAGAATGAGGTACAAGAAACTCACCCAACGAGAAAAGGCTCAGATTCTTGCCCTGAGGGAGGTAAAAATGTGTGAATGAGATTTATCATTGTACTAGGGTGAGCAAGTCATCCATATACAACCTCGCTGCAAAAGCCATGAACATTACACAGGATGAAGTTCCACTTCGTAATTCTGTACCAGGCGTCCCAGAAAGACTTCAGCAACTACTGACAAGTTTATCAAAAGGTAAGCAATGATAAATCCACACATCACAAGACAATTTAAGCAAGTCTATCCCACCCTTCTAGGAAAAATGGCAGAATACACCATTCAAGAGCACTGCCAGAAACACCTGCACCTGCCTCTTCGTTCCCAAACCATAAAACCCCTACTGACTCGCAACATGCGTGATGCTCGACTCAGTTTTGCAAGGAACTACAAACATTTCACTGTTGTGGTGTGGAGCAGGGTCATATAGAGCAATGAGTCGACTTTCCAGTGTAAAGTAGTAAAGCGTGGCAAGTTTAGACGTCTCTCACACATGAAACTCCTTGACCCCCATAATGTGCAAATGACTATCAAACACCTAGACTCAGTCATGATTTGGGGTTGCTTCACTGGAGAGCTACGGCATGGGGGATTTCATGTGCTACCCAAGAACATCATAATGAATGGAGATGACTACATTGAAGTTCTTCGTGACAACCTGATGAATTTTAATGAGATCCACAGCTGCAATTTCCTTATGCAAGCAGTACACCATGTCACAAGGCAAAGAAGGCCATGAAATGGTTGTCAGACAAGCTGGTGAACATCCTTCAATGGTCTGGGAATTCTTCAGACCTGAATCCCATTGAGGAGCTCTGGTCCAACATGAACCTTAAATTTCAAGAAAGGAACACCTCTTCAACTCCTCGCCTTCTTGAAAACATCAAAGACATCTGGTTGAATAGAACTGTTTTTCATTACTGCAAAAACATTACTGACTCCATGCTGTAACACATACAAGCTGGTTGAAAGGCAGGTGAAGGCCACACTAAGTACTAAGCTAAAGAAAATGAAAGTTTTTTTATACCCATTCCTCAAGACTTTTTGGGGGTACTGTATATATATATAAATACATATACATATATACACATGTACATATTCATACTTGCTCACCTTCACCCATTCCTGGTGCCACCCCGCCCCTACAGGAAACAGCATTGCAACCCCCAGCATCAGCAAGGTAGCACCATGAAACACATGAAAAAAGGCTACATTCACTCACACTCAGTCTCTACCTGTCATGTGTAATGCATCGAAAAACCAAAGCTCCTTATAAACATCAAGGCCCCACACAGCTTTTCATGGTTTATCCCAGACGTTTCACATGCCCTGGTTCAGTCCACTGACAGCATGTTGACCCCTGTATACCACATCACTCAAATTCACTCTATTCCATGCACACCTTTCACCCTCCTGCATATTCAGACCCGACTGCTCAAAATCATTTTCAATCCATCCTTCCAACTCCAATTTGATCTCCTCACTCTTTCTCTCCATAAGTCCAAACCATCTCAACACACCCTCTTCTGCTCTCTCAACCACACTCTTTTTATTACCACATATAGCTCTTACCCTTTCATTACTAATGTGATCAACCACCACACACCACATAATGTCCTCAAACATTTCATTTCCAAC
>JAYMFT010370386.1:0-21710 GCA_038088735.1 Panulirus argus
GCCATCGGCAACTCAAGGATGTGCCGTTTTGATAACTGCTTCTTTCCCTACACGTCGAAGCTTTGGAACTCTCTACCCTCTCATGTCTTTCTCAATAACTATTACCTGGCTCATTTCAAAAGACAGGTTTTTCCCTTTCTCAAAAATTCGTAAATACTTTCGCTTTCTTTTTTTCCCGTTTGTTAATTCTCTATATTTTTCAATTAGGGCCGGGCCTTGATGTGGACTTTTGTCTGTGACCGGAGCCTTCATCATAAAAAAAAAAAATCGGCGATCCCCAAAGCAAAGCGAGGGCCCTAGGACTCGTGAGTGGATGGATTGAACAGATGTGGACAGCTTACAGAAGTTTATAAAGCTGTTATTGCACACACCAAACACATACACGAGCCAGTACGGACTCGCCTGGGGTCGGGCCCATATTGGGTTCGAATCCTGGGAGCTGCAGTTGGTCCATATCCAACTCAGGTATTCACGCATTGGTCGTGGTACTGGGTCAACATAGGAACAATAAAATCAAGGAATGATCAGTCTTGAAGAAAACAAAGATAAGACAATACAGATAAAAAATGAACTCTAATCGACCCTCTTAACCAAGAGGCAAAGATCCCATAACCTTACTCAGATAAACTGGTTTAGCGCCCTTAATAACAAATGTATTCGATTTCCTTAATTTTGACACTAGATACTCCCAGGTGTAGAACTGTCCACAAGTTTTGCTGTATCTGTTCATACGAGTGATAGATAAGACGCTGATTTCAGTATTTGGTTTTGATAACGTGAAATCAAGACGGGTTTTTGCTGTGAAATAATTATTTTACAAGAGAAATAAGTGCTGAGGGCAGCAAGTGGCCCGATGCCCTCTGACGTGACCTCATACGGTAAGACCAGCACCTGGCCGACTGCCAGGGGTAAAACCAGTTGCTTAGTGGGCGAGGGAACGTCCCTACACTACTGTAGTTATTTTTCTGTTGTGTAACATGAATCTGTCAAAAAATAAGGTAGATTCAAATGTATGTTGTAATTTATATGATAAGTGAAAGGTCTAACAACATATTAATTTCAAATTGTTTTGACTATCAAGTGAAGAGACTGACAGTGTTTCGTAGGAGAAAAAACTATAGAAATAAATATTTGACACTACTTTTTTCATTTTTCTTTCGGTTTAATTTTTTTTCGAGATATAGGAAAATATTTTGATGGAGTTACGTAGCGACATCCACGTTGCCAGAAGCAAATTCTTGTTTCAGAGCAAAATACTGCCATGTTTCCAATTGGACATGAATATACTGAAAAATGTATATGTTTTGGCAATGATATCATATATACCCTCTATATACGTCAAGTAGAGTCCTAGCAAATCTGTATATAAGATGAAAAAGCTGGACGATGGACCTAACTCAACCTCCCCTGTATTCAGAGAATGTGGGCAGACCCTGAATTTGAAAGTCCCTTATTTAATGCATTCAGTATAGACAGGAGGCAATATACTTATTTTTGGAATTTTTACTGAAAGTAGATTCATGATTACGCTTAATTAAAACAGCATTTGTAAAGACCTTCCAATCTTGAGGTTCGAGTATGGTAATGGTAATAGAATCGAGCCTTTAAATTAATAAGACTCCTGAGACTGAACAGTTACGACTAATTACGTAAGCTGAAGCAAGAGCCAGCGCGAGTTTAATTTTGGCATTGAGGCTGGATTTTAAATTTGGCGGGCATGACGCGATCAGCTGATGGGTCCAAACAACTTTACGTGGGAAGGCAGTTGGCCCCAGCAACTGGTTCGGGGTGCAGCCACAGGTAGCGATATTGTTCGTTTATGTAATGAGTGAATCACAATACCCAGCCACATGCAGGTATTTGAGAGATATATTAAACTTATTTTTGTGGTGTTTGTAAATTCGAAGGTTTGTATTTGTCGATGATCTCTGTAGTTTTGAGATGGGTGTGGAAAGTTTTGAAGAACACCAGCAGAAGCTTTTTGATGTGCGAACTGAAGGACTTGTTGCTCATGAGAACAGTAGTGTTTTACTTATTATAGCAAGGGATGAACCTCTGTTGATGGAAATGAGTGAGATACTTGGGTAACTTCGGCCGATGCCTTATGTTGACTACGTCACACCCTTTTTTAAATGTAAACAAGTGAGGCATGTTGAGGAAGTGACTCACGTTATGATTTACTTTTTTTTTCCCCCAAGTTAGAAGGTCAGTATGTTCTGTATACGTGATATTTGCATATGTAGCAGTATAATTGTTCTTTTATATCGTGGATGTAGCTTAGTGGTGATCGATATGTATTATAACATGACATGAATCGTACATGTGTATTATTGATTTTGCTTTGAATTGATAGTATACTGTATTTAGATTGGGGAAGCATGACAGGGTTTAGTGCTTATGAATTGGTTATTTTGCCAACATATGCCGGCAAAGGTGGTTCAAATGGTATCATTCCATCATTCATAACGGTGGATTTATCACACTTCAATATTTTCAAACTCTCATCCTCCTCTTGTTAAATTAAGGTCAGTGAGGATCAGGGAGTCCAGTGGTGGAGGACTTTGTTTAGAGGTAAGGCAAGGTTGATTTGTGTGACTGCTTCATTCAACATTTAATGTGCCTTTCAAGATGGATGGGAATGGATAAGAGCTTTCTGATGACTCCCACAGGACTCATTGAATTGATATGTTTTGCGTTTGTCTCTCAGAATTGATATTTGTATGAATCTTGCATGTAAAAACTTTTCTGCTCAAGAAGTTGATGACTGCAGTAATAAAGTGGTGCATGTAGAAGGTTAGTAATATCAGCATGATACCATTTGACTTCCTGGTGCTATTGTCAGCAGAATGTTTACTGCCTCATTTTTATGAAGCAGTTGAATTGCCAGATATGTTGGCATTGATGCATCAGATATGGTTATGATGACATTGTTTACCTTCCATTTGCTGCCTCATTACTGGATTTATCAACTAATTTCATAATTGCAATTTTTTGATGGGTTGGTTAGGATTTTCATTGTATATATTGATCTTGGTGAGGTGCCTGAGGATTCGATTTATAGAATGCATGTATGATACCATTGTATAAAGCAAGGGGGACAAAGTTTTGGTACATTACAAAATGACAGCAAGAGAATGGATGTGAGTGAACATGGTGTTTTCTTCATCTGTTCATGATGCTACCTTTTTAATGTGGGAAATGGCAAGCAAGTATTGAAAACATATTGTAAATATACATTACAGTAATATCTAGTTAGTAGTTAGAAGAGATACCTTTTGTCAATATCATTTCATATGAACTGGAATTGTTAGTTTCATTGCATAGCCATGATTTTTCATTTCAGAATCATCAGCTCAACTGAAATGGAAAAAAATGTAGACCTAAAAGAACACCCTATTTCATGTGATGGTATTGAGGATATACCCATCATTGATGAAGAGGACTCTTCTCAGATTTCACCTTTATCAAGCTCATGTCTGCAGTTGCTCTCTTCACCCATCATTAGAACTATGGGAAATGAAAGTGAGACAGCACAAAAAGAACAGAAAGATAGTAGAAGACACTTAGAACAAACTGAGAACAAACAGACTCTAGAATTATATGATACAACTGATGCCAAAAATTTAAATATGTCAGATAAGTCTAAGAACCAGAATGATACAGCAGCTACGGGGAAGGTGAAGGAAGTGGCCAGTACAGTGGTAGAATCATTAAGTGGTAATTTTGTCAATCAGGGCAGCATAAACAGCCCAGAAGATGTGAGAGGAGATATGACAAGAAAAGGCTTTGATGAATGTTTTGAAGGAATAGACTCAGCCAGTATCAGTACTGGAAATACTGTTGATACAGTAGAGGATATTGTCACACACATGCTCTCTTCTCCACCTCCATGTAAGTACAAAGATGAGGAATCACTGTGTGACACAGAGTCTGAATCCCATTTAACTATAAACCAGATGTCAGGTTCAGAGGTCCAGTCAACTCATGACTTATCTAGCCTTAAGAAGAAGAACAAAACTAAGAAACAAAAAACACATAAACCTGCTAAGGACAGTAGGGACTCTGACTCATCTGTGTCATCAAAGAAACGAGGGAGTAGTAACAAAGCACGTATCAAATCCAAGTTTGCTCCAGGGAGCTTGGAATACATTGGGGAACGGTTATGTGGACGTGTGTTTTCTGGCTGGGTAGAGGAACGGAGGTGGGTTGAAGATTTAGGAGGTTACCGGGATGTAATAGAAGTGGATGAATGGGAAGTAGAAATGATTCAGCAGCTCAAGGTCATAATCAGCAGCTTCCCTGGTGTTTATGAAGGAACAAAATGGATAAACGTAACTCGTAAGTGAGCTTTTAATGTTTTTATTCTCAAACCTTAAAGTTTATAAATAAGCATGAAATGACTTATATTGAAATTATGTTTTATGCTGATGCTCCTTGACTTACGATGGGGTTATGTTCCAATGAACCCATTGTAAGCTGAATATTGTTAGTCAAAAATACATTTAATATGTACATTTGATATTGTACATTTAACCTACTGAACATCATAGCTCAGCCTACCTTAACTTTGTCCCACTTAAAGAAGTTTTGTTTTAAAGTAGTTGAGATGTTAGGAAACTGATTCAGTTTAGTTAGTACCTGATTTGGTTTAGTGTAGTTACTGTACGTAATCCGTAGTCAAACTTTTTGATGTGGCCCCTAGCATAGCTCTGTACAGTACAAAATTCATTATTGTATTCTCTCATGATAAATGTTGTACATGGAGTAACTACAAAGTTGAATGAAATAGCCAAGTTGAATTTGGTTGAATATATTATTTCAGCTCCTGGTGAAAGCCCCTGCTATTGCCTGTGGGTACTGCTGGCTGCACCTCCAGCTCCTGGCCATTACTGGTATGCTGTCACTGGGGTTCATTTGCAACCACAGTTTGGCCTTAGGATTGTAGTGAAAGAAATAAGGTGAGAAAAATCTGGATTTGTGTTAAAACTTTTAGTTGAATGTTCAGCATATGGGATTGCTGTGCTAATGAAAATATCACAGAAATCAGCCTCGAGCTGGGGCATTTGATGTGGCACAAATGTAAACAGATGTGGGGTGTTTAAACTCGGGATGATGTTAATGTATGGAAAGTTGATGGCCTCAGAAATATAGGAAATATTATATAAACGATGAAACTATTTTTGTTACCAATCTTTTTTATTTAAGGGTATTCAGGACTCCCTATTTTAAGATGGTTTGAGAAAAACAAAATTTTATAAATGGCTATTTGCTTTGTATATGAGTACTTTGTTATGGGGGATACTGATATAGAGTTTTGAAAAGGAGATCCTTTGTTCACAAGTAAATCAGAGGCTGTCATGATTTGAGAGAGCAGTAACAACATTTATTGTGGTTTGGGGTACCACTTCTGAGTTAGCAAAATCCAGCTTAGTCTGTTGTCAAGGTTACTGTGAATTAACCAGGAGGAAGCCAGTCCCTGACATCAGATCTGGGAACACAGTTTGTGTACATACTCGCATGTCAATGGTATTTATGGTCTGGGAAAAAAAGATCAGAATTTTTTTCCTCCTAGACTTGGGAAGTCTGGGAATTTTGAACAGTTTGAAATATGAGGTTTTGCAAGAGTTTAGGGAGTTCTGAATCTCATGAGTAAGCACATATGTAAGAACAATACACAAGATGGCTAAGGCTGTTTTCTTCTTTATTTTAGCACAAACTATTGCAAACAAGTGTATTTCATGGTACAATTTTGGCATTTTGTTATATCATTATAAACATGCCAGTAGGAAAGGTATTAAGAAAGTTATTGCTCAGCTTTTTGCTCACAATTATCAGCTTTAGGCCTGTTAGGAAAGTGATTTTTTTGAATGGTATACACATTTTTTTTAGTCCTGTGGTTTGTTTCAAGAGCATAAGATACATTTCGTGGAAAAATACCACCTAGGACCCCATCCAGCTTTACATTTGATGCAAAGGCAGCAGAGAGTGCCTACATATGATGATGTTTTGCTGGAATGGCAGGGCTAGCACATAGTGCTTGCTGCATTTCTCGTTAGTGGGTACTATCTCTCCTACATAGGATTCTTTATTATTTAGATGTTCATCTGATGTAGTGGTGTATCCCAGTAATCTGTACATAGTTATTATATTCTGTATTCTTCTCCTGAGGGGGTTGATCAGGATGAGCACAGGTTTTAATGGATTTTTAGTTAGGTTTTTTATGAAGAAAGTAGAGGATAGCATAACTCCTAGGGTTTTTTTAGAAATTAAGAATTTGAGGTACAGTTTTATATACTTTTTTTACTTGGTAAATATCATTTTCAGTTTTATGACACAGGTATTGATTATGGAATTTTTACATTTTTAGAAGTATTCACCCCCATGATGGGGAGTCATCTGTGGCTCGGCGAAGACGACAACGAAAATTGTCATCAAACGAATCAAGCAGTGAACTTCAGACTTTGGGTGAGCAGGTACAGGAATGGCTAGAGCAGGTTCGGCAGTTGAATATAGTTATGATTTGGTCAGCAGTCAGCTCTACCATAACTTTCAGCAACATAAAGGAAACAATTAGGTGAGGGTAACTAAAACTCAGTATTCTCCAAACAGTGCCTCTAAGGCCTTATTTATATCCCCTATGTTGACACGATGACTGCTTTCACCATAGTTGTTGGTCATTGTATATTTCCATCTGGAAGTGCCCATAATCTGATGAGGTCAGTCAAAGCATTTGTTAAAGACTTTTACAAATTCTATCCATCCTGGATTGGATCAGATATTTACAACAAATTTGATATTGTATTTCTATTCTTGGAAAGAACTCAGGTTTTGGATTAGAGGTGCATCAGGGTAGAATTTTTTCTGGAGTTTATTTACCTATTTTTACAGTATCTGTTTTCATGTCATATGCAGATTAATTTTCAGACATTTATATTGCCTTGCTTTCTCCACAATTTCAGTTTTGGTAGACCCTATTACATTGCTTGAAATACATAATGAAAAATTCTCATTGTTTGTTCCTGAGGATAGATTGAAAGCTTTTATTGTTCCTTTATTCAAAGGCAAAGTTGCTAAGTATGTATTGAGCAATTATGGGGAATAAGTGTGTTAATTATACCAGGTATAGTATATGCAAGACTATTGATTGATAGAGTGATGGAGGTGACTGCATGTAGAATAAGCAAGGAGCAAGGGGGTTTTAGTAAAGGTAGGGGATGTATGTATCAGATTTTATGGTGAGAAAGATTGTGGAAAATTATGTAGCTAAGGCTAAGAAGCCATATGTACCTTTTATGGAGCTGGAGAAAGCGTATGACAGAGTCAAGTGGAATGCTTTTTGGGATGCGTTAAATATATATGGGGTAGGGGGAACAACTGTTTGATGGTGTGAAAGCCTTTTGTAGAAGAGCAAATGCATCTAAGATTGGATGGTGAAAAGTGAAAGTTTCAGTATTCACATAAGTGTGAGGCAGGGATGTGTGATGTCACCTTGGCTTTTTGACATATATATGGGTGGAGTAATAAGAGAGATGAAAGCAAAACCAGGGAAAGGGTGTGCAGATATGGAGTGTGGTGGTGAGGTATAGTGATTAGTGACAGTCCTGTTTGTGGATGATACTTTGTTTACTGAGAATGGGTAGGAGCTGCAGAAGCTTGTGTGTTTTATGGTGTGTGTAAGCATAGGCAATTGAAGGTAAATGTGAGTAAAAGTAAAGTAATGGTGTTTAAGAGGAAATAGTGAAAGTTTAGATTTTGAAAGCCCAATAGAGGGATTGAGGAAAGTGTACTAAATTATGTAATAGGTATGGGTATGAAAAGACTGGAAGAGGTGACAGAATTTAAGTGTTTGTGAGCTGTCTTGGGTAAGTTTGGTGATATGTAAGGAGGGATAAGGGAGAGAGCTGTACAGGATAGAAGGGTCACTGGGTCTATTGATGGAATAATGAAAGAAATTTGTGTAAGTATGGATGTGAAGACAGCATCAAAAGAAAGCATAGTCCTCCTGACCCAGACTTGCAGCCAAAACATGGACATGATATGAATCACAGAGGTCAAGAATCCAGGCTGTGGAACTAAGCTATTTGAGATGTACATGTAGCATGATGAGCTGGAGTAAAGAAAAAAATGAGATGGCATATGAGCGATTTGGTGTGGCAAGGAATGAATTGTTGAATGGTAGAGTGGGTGAAAAGTAATAGTTTAAGGAGTTTTGGGCATGTGGAAAGATGGGAATGGTGCATGATAGTATGATTAATGGGGTTGGTGTGAAAGGCAGACCACCTGTGACAGGGGGAAATATGGTGGAAGAGTACTTTAGGATGAGAAATGGAGGAAGAATTTGTGAATTGATGTATGCAAGGGTCTTTAAAGAAGGGTTGGTGTACTGTGTACTAGGGCTAAGTTGTTTGCTTTTGCAAATGACACTACTCTAGTAACAGACTCAAGTGAGACCTGCAGAAGCTCGGGTCTGAAATGGGAGACGATGAGAGGATGAAGTTTAGAGTTCATGTAAATGAAATTTAAGGTTATGAAATTTCATGTGTATGTGTTTGAGGCAAGTAGTTTGAGTAAGAGTTTAGATGGGGAGAAACTGGAGGATGTGGAAAGTTTTAGATACATGGGAGTGGACATGGCAACAGATGGAACTGTGGGACCTGAAATGAACCATAGTGTGTGGGGGGGTAACCAGAACTGCTAGAGATACTGAGAAGTTTGTGGAGGGAGAGGTCACTGTCTTTAAGAGCAAAGATAGGTATGTTTGATGGTAGATTAGTCTCAATAGGTGTGACTCTTGAGCTTCAAGTGCCAAAGATTAGGATAGGTTGGATGTGTTGGAAATAAAATGTTTGAGGACAGTTTATGTGCAAATGTTTAATTATTTAAGGAATGATTGAGAAAGAGAGAGGTGTGGCAATAAGCTGAATAAGACTGATAGAGCTGAACAGGGTGTGCTGAAATGGGATGGACAATTGGAGAGAATGAGTGAAGAGAAACTGACTTTAGAGGATGTGCATGTCATGGAGAAGGAGGACACTGAGGAATGAAGAAGGCTTGATTTATCAGAACCTAAACATGGAGGAGGGTGAGGGGCCTGCTTGGGACAGAGAGAATTGGAGTGATGTGGTATACTGGGGCAATGTGCTGTCTCTGGGCTGAGCCAGGGTATGTAAAGTGGTCAGGGGAAACTACAGAATGCCCTGTGAGGCTGGGCTGTGGATAGCAGGCTCTGGTTTTGGTACATTAATTGTGACAAGTAGGGAGTGGGTTTGAACAAATGAGGCTGTTCTTAAGGTTCGTAATGTTACCTTGCTAACACTGTAAACAGCGAACAAGTATGAAGAAATGGGAGACATACAGTGTGGACAGATTTTTCTCATCATGCAGCTTCTCTGCATGTCCTCAAATTCATCATACATGCATATTCTCATATTTATCAGAATTGTAAAGCTTTCTTTTTTATATGTTTGCTATTTCCCATGTTATTGAGGTATTGCAAAACAAACAAAGAAATAGCTTCATTCAGTCACAGCTGCTCTTTAGCTGTTATGTATAATGTACTGAAACCAGAGTTCCCCCCAACCACAACAGGGCTTTATAAACCCCTCCATGGCTTTCTGCAAATGCTTCATATGCCCTAGTTCAGCCTATTGACAGCACATCATCTGTTGTGTAAATACATTCCTCTAGCTTTCTCTATCCCTTGCATTACTCACACCCTCCTGCATGATCATGCCCTGAAACTTCAAAGCATCTTTAATTCTATCATTTCATCTCCTCTTTGGTTTCCCCTTTTCTTTATTTTCTTTGTTCTCCTCACTTCTGACATGTGTACCCTCTTAGTCATCCTCTCCATATGTCCAAAACATTTCAGCATACCCTCTTACTACAACACCTCTCTCTTGCTACTTCATTTTTTATTTGATCAACCCTTCTCACACCATATATTGTCATGACATATTTCATTTCCAATACTTCCACCCTCTTCTTTACATTTTTGTTCAAGGTCTTCTGTGCCTCACATATGTTCAGCACTGACAGACTACAACACCACCATACCGTTCTTTGCCATAAAGACCTTGACCTGTATTTCCACATATTCCTCAGTGCACCCAGGACCACCTTAGGGCTCAGATCAACTCCCTTGGTGTCTCTTGCTGCCATATTTCTTTTTATCAGTGTAATCACCATATTAACCAGAACACTGAAATTAAGCGTAAGATAGTACTGACAGCAACAATTATGTTTGGCAGGTTCCTTATTGTACTGGTTGTGACACTGTCAATTGGCTTGGTTACATTCCTGAGGAAGTCGCACCACTTCTTACTTCACTTTGTTCGGGAGGCAGGCAACTTTTTCCGCAACATCACTCCATTTCTTCAGTCTTTACTGTCATTTGTTGAAAAACTAATTGGTGGAATGTATCTGTTGATAGCCATGATATATCGTGACTGGCGCCGCCCTAGTGTACCACCCCCACCATACCCACCAAGTGGCCAGCCACCACTTTCCCTTACTCAAGGTCAAGGTAATGTTCCTATGCCTCCTCATCATGGGCCAAGGGTTGTGAAGTATGTGCCTCAAGAACACTGGGTTTATAGAACCCAAAACAGTTAATCCCCAAGCTAGAACTGCAAACAATCATTGTTAGCTTCACATGATTTTTGAAATTGTTTCATTATTTGCTGTTCATTTTATTGATTCATTGATGCTTGCTGTTCCATGCATTATGAAGGGAAAGTGAAAATGTGTTTTATGATGTTTAATGTACAGTATTTTTTGTTGTGTATTTATGTCTGTTGTAACTTATTTTAGCCTTCAAAGTCATATATGTATTATGTTGGAATACTTTACTTAGATCTGCATATAATTAGATGTTAGTGTCACTCATGGATATTGTTTATATGACTAATTATTATATATGATGCATACTGTACTTTTTAACGTATGAAAGTTAATCTCACTGTTGAACATGTGCCTTTAACCAAATAGTAATGCAAGTCTTTGATAATTACACAAGGTGTGTAGAACTAGTCATCATGGGAAAACCTCATTTGTATAGGGAACATGTGGTTTATAAAAGATCTCTTATCCTTAGTTTCTTTATCCTTTTGTGTTTTTCTTAACATTATACATAGAATTAGGTAGGAACATTTGGTAAGAACTTCTATATGAAACATTATGTTTTTATGCAATTTTATTTGTACATGGAGCAACAGTAGTACAGTTATTGTATATAAGCACTAAACATATTTGGTGATAATTATGCATAACAAAACGGTTGTGAAAAAGATGTAACAATGCTTGAAATGCTTTCATATTAACTAAAGCAGTACAGATTTGTGATAAACATGACTATATAACCCTGGGGTTAGGGGATAAAGAATACCTCCACGTATCCCACCCTGTGTTGTAGAAGGCAACTAAAGGGGGTGGGAGTGAGGGGGCTGGAAACCCTCCCCTTCTTGTATTTCCATTTCAAAAAGGGGAACAAGTTTCCTGGCGCTACCTCACTGACGCAGGGGGTGACGATGCTATTTCCTGTGGGGCGGGATGGCATCAGGAATGGAAGGAGGCAAGCAAGTATGAATATGTACATGTGTATATGTATGCATATATGTATATGTTGGTATGTATATATATGTATTGTGCATATATGTGCATGTATGTATATATGTGTATGCGAGTGAATGGATCTTTCTTCATCTGTTTCCTGGCGCTATCTTACGAATGCGGGAAACAGCGATCAAGTGCTGTCAGTGGGCTGAACCAGGGCATATGAAGTGTCTGGGGTAAACCATGGAAGGGTCTGTGGGGCCTGGATGTGGAAAGGGGGCTGTGGTTTCAGTGCATTACACATGACAGCTGGAGACTGAGTGTGAGTGAATGTGGCTGTTTCGTCTGTCTCCTGGCGCTACCTCGCCGGCACGGGGGGTGGCAGTGCTATTTTCCCATGGGGCGGGGTGGCATCAGGAGTGGATGGGGGTGAGCAAGTCTAAATATGTACATGTGTGTATGTGTATGTATGTTTATATGTATATGTTGATATGTATATATATATGTACGGTGCATATGTTTGCATGTATGTGTATATGTGAGTATGCGGGGGATGGGTTTTTCTTCGTCTGTTTCCTGGCGCTACCTTGCTGACGTGGGAAACAGCGATCAAGTATAATAAATATATAAATAAATTTATCATTTGATAGAAAATGGTGAATTTATTGTAATGTATCATTTGTTTTTACAGTATTAAATACAGAACACAAACTTAGCTTTAGAGTACCACAAATGACAATGATTCCCTTAGATGGTACCCAACCTGGCAGGGGAAGAAGTATGCTCTGATCATGTCCATCCTAGATGAAAGAAATATTGATTGCTTGCACACTTGATACTTTAAGGTGGAAAAGTTGTAGAAAGAGGGAAGAGTAAAAAAAAATTAAGAGAATTCAATATCTTTGTTTGTTGAGGAATGGTTAATCCCTGTTTGGCTAGTGTCCACACAGATTCTGAGAGAAGCAGTGGCCACTTGTGAGCCAAAGGTTCAAAACAGCTCATGAAAGCAATGGCAACATATATAGTTCTATTCCACAGCATATAACTAAAACACCATGAGCAAACACTAAAAACTTTTTCTTTATAGACATCAGTAGTCATATTAAGTGAATCCAGAAAGATGCTTACACATCAGATGACTGTTGTTATACCAAAATACATGATACTATAGCATGACATATACCTCGACAGGCAGTACTGAAATTCCTCTCCAACCTGAAGTGGGAAGCAACAGCTTTACTGGTGACTGAAGAGGAATACTCACTCACCGTAGCAAAGGTCAGATCCTCCACCTCCAGTTCATATCATTGTTACATAGACTTGTTTGAAAATGTTGTTTCTAGTCACATGTTCTAACATGTCTTATACTGCCTATTTTTTGCATATGGGTAGGAAATTTTACGCTTATGCATCCCCATCTTCTATTCTTGCATTTGGCTTGATTTTAAGAAGAGGGTGCTTTACACTTATGATTCTCTGTCTTGTGAGTTCATTTGTATAGTGATTCACTTTGTCTTTTTAATGTTCTGCACATTCACTGTTAATATCTGTAGCTTGTTTCATTTGTATTCTGTCTTGTTAAAATATGTGCATCTTTTACAGATCCAGATTCTTCATGATTCCACATAACCTCTAACAACCTTAATGCTCTCATGGTTCTTTAACTGCCCTATCAAGTACTCTAGATGTTAATGTCAGTGTGATCACTGTGAATGTACTGTGGAACTTGACATTTACCTTCCTACATTTTTTGTTTTCCCCACAGAGTTCCTGTCTGGTTATTTGTTCTTAAACTGACATGTTGCACCTGATAGATTCATGGAACAGATTCCAATTATCATTTATCCCCACGCCTCTTTCTTATTTCTCTGCTCTTTTTTGTTTCTGACATTACTGTCCTCATTTCCCACTCCCACCTTTTGAATGCTTCCTGACTGCTGTGATATATATATTTACTGTGTAGTATGTCTTCACTCCCTTGGCCTTTTGACATACTGTTGAACCATGACTCTCTCTCCTCTGACCTCCTTTCTCCATGTCCTACCACTGGTATCCATGTTTGTAGCGCTACTTCTTTAGATCAAAAGTAAACATATTATCTTTTATTATTCTGTACTTTTAATTCAAATAAATAAATCTTCATTGTAATGTATGAAGTATATTGCAAGGTACATGGGTTCTTTGTATGTGTTGCTGCCATGTTCATTTGTGGAGGTAGTGATAAGGTTTTATTTCAAGCCTTTCATCGCAAAGAGGTGTTGGAGGATATATCACTCATAGAGTTTTTATTTCCCTATGTGTCATCAAATGTATTGATTTGTAAGTATGATGGTATAAACAGTGCTGAAAATGCAAAAGGTAATGAATGATGTGAAGAAAACCTAAGGCAAGCCATCATGCTGATGTGTAATATTTGACTCTACATGGCAAGACTCGCTGACCCTCCCTCCAGAGTGGTCTGCTGGACAGCCCTCTAGTGTGGTCAGCTGGCCAGCCCTCCAATGTGGTCTACTGGTGCAGCCTCCAGTGTGGTCAATTGGCATGGCCTTCAATGTGGCCTGCTAGCCCCTGCCTCCAGTGTGGTCTGCTGGCCTGACATCCAGTGTGGTCTGCCGGCATGGCCTCCAGAGTGATCGGCTGTCGCAGCCTCCAGTGTGGTCTGCTGGTGTGGCCTGCTGGCATAGCCTCCAGAGTGATCTGCTGGTTTGGCCTCCAGTGTGGTCTGCATGTGTGGCCTGCTGGTTCTGGCCTCCAGTGTGGCCTGCTGGCACAGCCTCCAGAGTGATCTGCTGGTGCAGCCTCCAGTGTGGTCTGCTGGTCCAACCTCCAGTGTGGCCTGCTGGTGTGGCCTCCAGTGTGGCCTGCTGGTTCTGGTCTTCAGTGTGGCCTGCTGGTTCTAGCCTCCAGTTTGGTCTGCTGGTGCGGCCTCCATTGTGGTCTGCTGGCACAATCTCTAGTGTGGCCTGCTGGCCTCAACCTCCAGTGTGGTCTGCTGGCCTGATGATCTCCATTGTGGTCTGCTGGAATGGCCTCCAGTGTGATCTGCTGGCATGGCCTCCAGTGTGGTCTGTTGGCCCAACCTCTAGTGTGGTCTGCTGTTGTGGCCTCCAGTGTGGCCTGCTGACTCTGGCCTCCAGTGTGGTCTGGTGTGGCCTCCAGTGTGGCCTGCTGACTCTGGCCTCCAGTGTGGTCTGGTGTGGCCTCCAGAGTGGCCCTCTGGTTCTGGCCTCCAGTGTGGTCTGCTGGCCCCAGCCTACAGTGTGGCACTCTGGCTCTGGCCTCCAGTGTGGCCTGCTGGCTTTGGCTTCCAATGTGACCTGCTGGCCCCAGTCTGCAGTGTGGCCCTCTGGCTCTGGCTTCCAGTATGGCCTACTGGCCCCAACCTCCAGTGTGGCCTGCTGGCCCCAACCTCCAGTGTGACCCACTGGCCCCAGCCTCCAGTGTGGCCTGCTGGCTATGGCCTCCAGTGTGGCCTGCTGGCTCTGGCCTCCAGTGTAGCTCACTGGCTCTGACCTCCAAGTGTTGCACATTATAGCCAAAACTTTTTATTAAGAATAATGAAGCTATACATAATTATTTGAGATATTTTTGTTTTGATTTTTGTGTGGACATTTTATCACATACATGTTTTCAAGAATTAAAGATCAGATTGTTATAGATTACTGAATTGATTATTTCATTGTTCTAGATTGTTTAAGACTTTGATGGAATGCCTGTACCAGAGTAAATAGTAATGATCCTTTATTTTGAGAAGCAGGTTATGTGATGAAATATACTAGTCTTCTGAGAGAAATTTCTTTATTTTGCACATGCTCAACAGGTTGTAACTGAGAAGGCAACTGCATATAATGTGTGCATCAGTAATATGGTAAGGGTACCATCACAACTTCATGACTCAAGTACACAGGATCATCAATCATCAGAGGTATGTAAGCAGTGGTCATGACTGGCTCATCTTCACTGCTTTAAGTTCATACATTGGTCTAGATGCATTTTTTCTAAGAAGTTGAACATAATATGCATTTTCACATCATGCACCTTTTCATTTGTATGCACATGGTCATTTACCACGAGGCAATGATAAAACATAGGACGAATGATCTTTTATGATGATTTAGCTCTCACAAAAGTGTAGTTGTTGCCTTTTGTATGACTTAAGTGCAATGTTTGATACATTTTAGGTTTCACCACTTCAAAATTATACATGGGATGTCATCAACCCAGCTTCTCTAAGTCTCCATGTCTTTCTCTCTGTTGTCTGAATCTTAGTTGCATAATAACTCAAGGACATAACATGATAGAATCTTCATATCTAAACCATAGGCACCCTCTGTAGACTTGATGAACTGATTAGCTTTAGGGCACATAACTGTATGAATTTGCATATTACGTATAAGATTTTTCTTTTTTTTTTTGCAAATTCTTATTATAACTTAAGAACAGTATTGTACATGGTAGAAGATGATGTGCAGATTAGATTTCTGGGTACATTATTGCATAAATTTGGATATTTGATAATGCAAAATGTACTTTTTTTCATTTTGCAAGTTCTTTTTAGCATGAAAACTCAGGAATGATAAATACTAGAAACTTCAAATGAACAACATAGGTACCTACTGTGATGGTGACAAATTGATAAGATTTGTGGGCACATAACTGTATAAATTTTCATATTAAGATTTTTTTTAGTGATAACTCAAGAACAGTACATACCACAAACATCATACTTATCACCAGGATTATTTACAAATGAATTGACTTGCCTAGTAGATTTTGGCCAATGTAAGTGCCTAAAAGTGCATGTTTGGAAAAAAAGATTTATGGACTACAAACTTAACTCTTACACTGTAATTTCCTCCTGTTGAGGATAAACTGGTCATATTTTGGGGCACATCATTTTATAAATATTAAAAAATTGAAGAATCTTATTTTCTTTTAATTTTTCTCAGAATGATATCTTAAGAACAATTTATTATAGGTGATTCATACTAACACCACTGGTACCCCAATGGTGGTGATTTTTGCCCACATGATTGCTTAATGATGCATATGTGAAAAACTGTTTTCCAAAATGCTTATTGATGTCGTATCTCAAAAATGGTTTGCTTCAGAAGCTTAACATGTACAGTACTAGTACGCTCTGTAGTGGTAGTGAACTTATTATACTTTGGTACATATGTCCATATTGATGAAGAGAAGCTGATTTTTTCCCCTTTTTCTTGTAACCACTATAGCTCAAGAAGGATTCATGCTGAAACAATCGAAGTGAGGCCTTATATATGATATTGTAGTATCTTGTAAATGATTCTTATTCATTATTATTGTAATTTACTGAGACAGTTGACAGTCTTAGGTAATTTGGGTGACCTTGTATTGGACAATCATATTCCTTGAGAATAGTTTATAGCTAATCTTTGCTAAACTCAGTAAGATGTCCTTTGCCGGTGGTACTGATCTAAACTCTAAACATGAATATCATTAGGGATTTATATATCTTACATACATGGTAAAAGAGATGTGTAATAGTAATCAGAGTAAAATTGAGAGAGCTGACCAGTGTGTGCTTATACAGCTTAGACATATGAAGATCACTTGAGAGAAACTGATGAAAAGGATTCATTAGTCTGAAGTGGAGGGAGCAATAGGGAGATTAAGATGGAAATGTAAGGCTTTGTTTTTTGTGCCTTAACATTTTGAAGGATGAAAAGCATGCAAAGGGTAGAGCGATTTGGAGTGATGTGGTATACAGAGGTGACATGCTGCCAGATGGCTAAATTGGGGCATAAGAAATGATCAGGGAAGACTACAGAATGGTCTGTAGGGCTTGGCTGTGGATGGGAGCTGTTGTTTTAGCGAATTGCAACTTCAGAGTTGATGTGAGCAAATAAGGTCATTCTTTGTCTTTTCCAGATGCTACCTTTTAATGCAGGAAATGGCAAACAAGTATGGGAAAAGAAGTTAAACTGATTTAATTTGTAATATAGTTATAAACAATTGATTTTTTGTGTAAAAGATTTTTCCTTTTATTTGAAGATGGTAGGTCTTAGATTAGAAATTGTTCATAGACTGCTGGTGTAGAAGTTAGGGGTAGGATGTTATTGGCCATTATTAGTGGATTGTTGATATTTTGTTGTGGTAATTATCTTGTAGTGTTAAATGGGCTGCAAACCTGTGAATTATTGATTTGAAATTAATTATATCACTAAGGTTAGGAAAAGCCCAATTGTAACTTTTCTATACATGTTTTCATTATTCCCTTAGGTGTTAGCATCATAATAACTCTTAGAAATGTTAATGGCAAACAGTCCCAAATGCCAAATGATTCAAATTGTTTAGAAACACTTTGCATTCCTCCAGTACATTGCTGACTTGATTTTGATAGTATTCAAGTATAAGAATTGACTATCACAGCCACTTGTCTGAAGATTGTGCTATTATGATAGATCTACAGGGATTATGGTTTCTGAGAAAATATTTCAGAATTTTTCAAATATGTATTTGCAAGATGCTTTCTATGGGGAATATGTCTTGCATACCTATATTTCCTTAATCCAAGAGTAGACTTAAAATGCCTGAGCAGCACCACCCAAGCAATACATGAAGTTAACCCCTCCCTCTTCTTCCATTCTCCTGAGATCATGGTTGCACCCTTATAGATAGATGGTGGAGAAAGTGAAGGGTGTGTTTTGACATCATTTAGTGATTGCTGATAGTTAAATACTATTGGCAATTCTTTTTTATCAAAATTTGGTTTCTGCTAGGAACAGCCAGTGGCTGAAATTGTAACTAAGTTCCTCTTTTTCAGTAGACCAGTAATTTTTGTTGAAGTCAGGATTTAGATGTGCTGACAGGGAATATAAAGATTGTTTTAATGCTCTTTTCTGTGTTCTGTGTAATGTTCAGTAAAGGAGTGATGTACAAAATATGTTTACTTTCAGACTGATCTAGAATACCAAAACCTAGTCCAGGCAGCTTTGGCTGATGGGCGGGTGGCTGGTGTGGCAGTGGTGGCTAGTGGACACATCCTCTCACAGGTAATTGCTTTTTGATGTATACTTTTCAGTTTAATGCATAAGCAAAGGAAAATAAGAAAAGCCTCCAAAATACAAGGGTTTCCTTGATATATACCTTTTTCCAGTTCTTTGTTTATCTCTCTCAATATTCAGTATGCCATCTTTCATTAGCATGTTAGCACATGCACCATCTCTTCATCCATCATTATCCTTGTGCAATTCCAAACATTAGTTCATGGATGCAACTGTATCATTCACATGCATTTTCTGTTACCCCATCACTGGTCTCTCGTTTCTCACTTCCTTAACCTTGTTTCATTTGATCCCAGTCCATTTTGGGAAAGTTCTCATAGGTCATCCTAAGTACAGTACTGATAGGTTCTAAAGTAAAGGGCTGCAAAGTTTCATGTATGAGTTACCCTTTCTTGTTTGTGTTCTGGACACCAGCCATCTCTCCAGCACTTCAAACACCAAGATGAAATTTTTGTACTGAAGACACTAAACACTAACTCTTCAGTTGTTCATCACTACACTCCTTGGCTGTGGTCTTGTACAATGTATATAGCCAACTTCCTAATCACTGAAGGAGCCCCATAGAAGGGGATCTTGGGTCAGGAAGGTAGTGTACTCCTTATGACCCAAGACACACTAATCCCATCTGCACCCTCTGGTCACTTGAATGGACTTAGTAAAACATGAACAATTCTGGACAATGCATACGACACAAAATCCCTTCAGGCACCTTAATAATTTTACCTCCATGTATTGACAAATCCATCTGTCTCATTACAGGTCTTGGCAGCTATCAAGACTGACAGCTCCCAAGCACGTAGAGTGTACTGGCTGTTGTCTGACCTTCCAGAGGATGACCTGGACTTAGTTCGTGAAGTGGCTCAGCTTACTAAGGGCTTGTTTATTGTAGGCAACTCTCCTTCTGCTCTTCAAGAATTTGAGGAACACTGGAAAACACTGCAGGACATAAAACTTCAGGTACATTTAGAATAGTTTGAAGAAACAAGAGATACATTTGGTAGTCAGTATCTGTGATGTTGAATCTTAACTAACTGACCTTCCCCACCACATCACCCATATTTCATGGTGGACACATACGAGTAGTAGTTGTTGAATTCTATAAGATATTTGGATAATGTTATTACGTATGAAATGAATGGTAATAATGATAGTATGAATTTTGTGAGGATAGTAATCAGCTCTCTCTCTCTCTCTCTCTCTCTCTCTCTCTCTCTCTCTCTCTCTCCAGCATGTGGAATGATGACCTTGATGTTCTGGCCAGGACAAGAGCAGTTATTGCTTCCATCCATGGATTGTTTGCATTCTTTTAAAGATTATCTACTATAGTATCCATTTATCATGTAAATACAAATTGCTGTTTTGAAAATAATGTCACGCATAATTCTTCTGCAGTCTCTTACTGCTCTGTGTATGGATGAATTGAAAACAGCACTAGTATGGGTCATCCTCCAATTTGTTAAAAAGTATCTTCCTATTTTCTGTACACAGAATCAGCACCAAGAGAACAAATAAGGCAATGAAACAGAATTTACTAATGATTATGAATATTTCTGTTTTGATATAGATAAGCATATTTATTTTTACTGATACTTTTGCTTTTGATAAAATGCTTTTGGGCATTTTGTTCTAATTTCCCAAGCATAAGAGTAAGCAGAAAAGGTAGTAATTGGTAGGCAACCACCGACCATATTACAGGTGCTGCCCATCAGGATATTGGGAGGGTTTGTGACAGCTGTGTAGTGAGCCAGCACCTCAGTGGTTGTTAAATTGCACTCCTTTGACCCCAGTAGCTGTCTTTTCTTTCTACCTCACCCATACATGGACTGCAGACATTCTGTCCTCAAACACACAGTCTCTCCCTGTCACACATAACACTTGACAATGCCTAATTCACACAACTCATTCTTTATAACTCTAGATGTTCTTGTGAAGAGCACTATGCACCACCCCTGCCCTTTAGCAAAATGGTAGGAGCAGTAGATAGAAGTAGTAGGTAGGAACATTAGACAGGAGCATTAGGTAGAAACATTAGGTTGAGGTAGTAGGTAAACATTAGGTGGAGGCATTTGGTAGAAGTAGTAGGTTCAAATATTGGGCAGGAACATTAGGTAGAAGTAGCCTGAAAGAACTTTAGGTAGGATCCTCTGAAAACACTGCACTAGAGTTGTCTCTGTGCCAGTGGCCTGTTAAGGGTGAAGCACTAAAGGCTTAAAAGAGGCACTGAAGTTCACTAGTTGTGAAGACTCTTTTGCCATAGCCACCCCTTTAAGTGAATACCCAAAGGGAATGGGTATCAGAGATATAGGTAGATAGATAGAAATATAAACTGACAAAAGTTGGTAAGAAATTCTACATGTATCATCTTGCTCCTAATGTGCAAGAGATTTTACTGGTTTTATGTATAGCTGTGTAATAGAGATTCTCTCCTGTTCACAGCCCACTCAAGAAAATGAATGGGTATTGGGCTACCTGCAGCAGGAAAAGGGATGCCACCTTGATGGTCTGCCTTTGGATCCTGTAGATATAGATGAGACGGATGATGTTCTGCCAGAGCCATTGCCCGTTTGCCGTTCCTTCCGTATGCGGGATGATGACCTTGATGTTTTGGCCAGGACAAGAGCCGTTCTTCCATCCATCCATGGATTATTTACATTCTTCACAGCTATGAAGAATGCTTGGAGGCTCAAGTGTAGAAACAGGTGAAATGATTATTAAAACATCATTACTGTACTGTGAATGACTTATAACTGTTAAGAGAATTGCTTTTATATCTTGTTCATTACCTTTTCACATAAGAAATACAGTGTACCTTTATATTTTTTTGCTTATCAGTTGTCATGATATTGTGTTCATTTCATGTCAAGGTTGGACAATAACCAAAAGATTTGAGTGGAATTTTATGGTAAAATCAAACTAAATAAGATAGAATATTGATGCATTTTTAGGACCTAATATTATTATTAATGGCTGTCCACAGGTAGCATGGTTCCATCACTAAAAGCCCATAATAAGGAACAGAGAAGGGGGCAAGTGAGGATTTTCCCTCAAAGGCTCAGTCCACTGTTCTTAACGCTACCTTGCTAACGCAGGAAAAGGCGAATATGTATGAAG
>JAYMFT010370397.1:0-21707 GCA_038088735.1 Panulirus argus
TATATATATATATATATATATCGAGATAGAAAAATGTATAGAAGTAACGTGTCATGTTTTGGAGGAGTCCGGACGCGCGAGTGTGTGTGGGGGCGGAAATCCCCACGACTGACGTGTTGTGATGGATCGTCGTCAACATCATCATGACGGGCAGCCCACTACAGTGTTTTTTTTGTTTTCTTTTCCACACCCGTACAGCGATGGACTGAGTGTAGGAGGTGTTTATCTCGGCCCGGTGATACTGGAGGGGCTCTGCTTCCGTCTCTGTCTGTGTCCGTCTGTCTCTGTTATGAGCCTATATATTCCCTCGCAGGAGCCAAAAAAGTGCCTCAACTCATATTCTACAGAAATCTAGTAATGGTCGCACGCACGCTGGAGCAAATATCAAAACGGAAAAGATTCACAACTCAAACGGTATTCTTCATTTGACTCGCCAGGATTATTGACCTCTCTTGCTACACCTGGCACTTATGTCCTAACACACACACACACACACACACTATATATATATATATATCATGTGCTGCTGGCTTCACACAGCCCTTACTGTGAGGTGGTGATGAGGCAGAACCCTCACAACACCCTCAGTCAAGCTCTAGTCAGCTTAAGTCCACGCAGACACTGTTGATCTTTCAAAAGCTTAATCGTGCAAGGGTTCCCTGACAAGTGGAACGCTCTGTAATACTCGATTGATGCGACTGAACGGCAGTATGATACCTCCAGAATTTTCTTACCCTAGATCAGGCTAGAACTGAAAGATTTAGGATTATACTTTGAATACACAGGACTTAGAATTACAAAGAGAATTTGAGAACATTGAAACTTTACTGTGTGGAGTTAGAGAGAGAATTATGTGGGGACTATGGACAGGCATTGGCTCATGCTGATAGGTATAAAAAAAAATAAAAAGAAACGCTGGTATTTGATTATGCTTCCGTGGCTAGACTTTTAATTCAGTCAGGATGTATTTATGACAGTGAATCGTATCGGTATTGATAATGCAGCTACTCGTTGTATAGTGAGACAGATAAAGATGAGTGAACAGTAGCCAATGACCTATAAGACTTCGAATCCTGCAGAGGCATTGTTAAGCACTGGGGTACAATGAAAATATACATTTGGTTATTTTCCGAGTATAGGAGTTTGGGATGCGATAGACTTATAACTTATCGACTCTGATTGTAAATAGAAGTCGCCTGAGTGTATGAGTATTATCAAAATGAATTCGCATTCAGAATTTAAGTGATTCTGAGAGAGAGAGAGAGTCACTGCACCTGAAGTCTGATTTCAAAATCAGAGAGAAAATTTCGTTGTATAAAAAATACGTGGCTCACTAAATCTCGTTCCTCTCAGTGTTAGACTGAAAAGATTACACGGATATTTTCTAACATTATTTAACATTACGTGCATTTTTCAACTCCAGATTTTTCTGTCGTTGTTAATAGAGAGAAAAATAATGAGAGAATCAACAAGGGAAGGCTTCTGACCTGTAATGGAAGTCAGAGTTTGTGAGGGATTTATCTTATACGTTCTTCAGGACTTTATAGTCATTGAACAAAGTTTCTCATTTCTGTAGAGTTACTCATGATCTTCGGACCTGGACACAGTCCCTCATGTCTGTAGAGTTCCTCATGATCTCGGGACCTGAGCATAACCTCAACATGTACTTCATGAGAACAGAATAACTCAGAGCGCTTTCATATATTCGAATGCAAATGATTCCATACATGAATGCGTTTTTAAATATCAAAGAAATGTTTACCGAAAAAAGTTGAGTAAAATCAATGAAATTCGATGGAGTTGCAGAGATGAGTGTGAAGTATGCCTCTTGGGTTGAATTATCTCATAGGGTAATGAGGCATTCAGACAGGGATATTTTTGTTAATCAGAACGGTTGACGAACAAGACATATTCCGGCATTCAATAAGGTCTTAGGGACCTGCTTCGAGTGTTATCGCTTGTGTCGGTGTGGAGAAGACCGTTTGCCTCTCTCTCGACACCGTCGCCACTGATCTTACATAAACCGTTGAAGCAATTGTAATTTTCCCCCCTCAACGTTCGTCCTCCAGCCCTTGCGTTCCTTGAGAGCAGCAGCAGCAGCTTATTATTAAATGCAGCAACGGCAGCAGCAGCATTAAACGCAGCGAGAGCAGCAGCATAGTGTCTTAGACGATTGTAAACCAATTTGTGAGGAGTGTAGGTGTTCTGGGTAAGATCGGACACGTATTATGAAACTTTGTGTCAGGTCTTGCTGTAACTCCATCAGACTGCGGCTAAATTGTTATTTTTCTTTTCTTTTTACCTTAATCGAGGTCGCTACGCGTGACGTACGCCGCGAACGACACGCTGTCTCCCTCGTGTCGTAACTCGCCAGACGTATAGGGTATTTTATATATACGTTTCACATACGTGTGTATTTCCGTGCCCAGACTGTACAGCTGATGTAGGTAAGGAGGCGGAGTAATTTCATAAGACCCGTCCTCCATATACGAGACGGTTCGTTAGAGAGAGAGAGAGAGAGAAATAACGAAGTAGATCTTCAAGGGACCCTGGAATCGCATATATAAAAAAAAACAGCCTCCGTATACGAGACGGTTCGTTACCAACATAACTAAGTCGTCCTCTTTACATGGGTCCTTGTTTTTGTTGAGAAGAGGCACCACCCTTTACCCTGGCGCAGGCCCCTTTGTCTCGATATGGCTCGTCTCACGTCTTTCCAGGAGTTGGCCGGCGAGGGAATTTGAGTGGTATGTTGCACATCCTCAACTGTTGCCCCCTCACATCACACATAGCACTCTTATGTATATATCTCCTCCCTCATGCGTCCGTACTTCCACATACACACACACTTTCCCGACCTGTGCCAAATACGGCACACCTGAGAACGGGCGGTCCTACTAGTGGGGTAGACTCCACCAGAACGTCCCCTTAATAACTTTCCCCAGACCCACTAGCCTCGACACCCACAACCACGTCCATAGGAACGCCACACGTCTTTCGTTTTCCCTGGAACGTCACACGCCTTTTGTCTTCCCTGGAACGTCACTCGCCTTTCGTCTTCCCTGGAACGTCACTCGCCTTTCGTCATCCCTGGAACGTCACAATCATTTCGTCTTCCCTTCCAGCAGCTAGTCCAGTGAGGTGAAGTCCCCCACCACCACCACCACAGCGGCCCCGGCGAATAAATTGCCTTTTAAAGCCATTTTGTCCGGGAAAACTTGAGGGATCGTGAATAATGCATCTCCAGTCTGTAGTCAACTTGTAAAGCTGTTGAAGCTGTGTCTCAAGGGAAAGGCAGAAATCTGTACAGACACAAAGATAAAAAGAAAAGATAAAGAATTGTGACTATTTTTGGAGTTCCATATGACAAAAGATTTTTCTTCCATTTTAAACTTTCTCCAGCACGATTTCTCATATATATAAACTCCGAATAATTATTACGACAGGTTCCTTGTCGTCATGTCGAAAGAGAATGTTTTTTTTTTTTGTAAGCTCAACTGAAAAAAAACTTTTTTTTTTTATTCTAATAGAAATCATGATGTCAAAATATTACCTTTACGTAGATGGTAAATTGTAGGATAGTTGGAAGTGCTGTAGTTAAGTGATGCTGACGCGAACAGTGAGCTGAACCTGGGTGGAACCCCAGAAGTACATGTAGGATTTTTTTTTTGTCATATTAGACTTAGTGATCCTTGTTTACACACGATGGTGTGAACGATTGGACAGATGTGCTGTCTGTTCTGGTGGGTGATCTCAAGTACAGCCATGGCTGTTAAATCTCCATAGTCATGGCTGTCATTTACACCCCTTCATCATCATCTACATAATTGCCTGAACGCCTAATTACCTCGATGGTTTTGGACCCAGCAGGATAAAGTATTCAGCTGTTGGAATCTCCCTGCCGCCTTGGGCCGCGACACTGGGCATTGTATCTGAACTACTTGGTGCCATGACGGAGGACATGAGCTAGTTATCTTAGATAGTATACGGGAGGAGATGGTGATGGGAGTAACAGAGATATTATGGTGGTATTCCCATTGGGTTGGCTTTGTGGATGGGAGATGGACTTTTGAACACTGGTGGGAGAGAGAGAGAGATACTTTGAAAGTGGGTCATCCGTGCCATCGAACACTGTTCCACGCATTTTTCCTCTAACCCACATTCCCCTCCCATTCTCTCTCTCTCTCTCTCTCTCCTTCCCTTCCTCCCTCCCTCCCTCCCTCCCTCCCTCACGCGCGCGCTTTTCCCTCGAACGTTCTCCGTTTCCCGTGACGGACGAGCGGGGCTGAGGAAGTTGTAAATATTGGACTAAAAAGGAGAGTTTTCATGATTCATTTGTGGCCATCACAGTCCATCCTGGCGTGGTCCAACGTGTCTTGGCTCCTCCCAACCGCGGCTCCATCTAGCTTTTTTTTTTATTATTATTATATATTATTTCAGCCTGATGACTTTCGCTTCTCTCTTATCCCGACTCCCTCTAGCGTGGCTCCCCGTACCCAACGACCATCTAGCCTGTCTCCCTTTAAAAGTCTGGCTTCCCTTAAACCTGACACTGCTTCTAGCCTGACTCCCTTTATCTAAGCCTGGCCCCTTCAATCTGTCTGGAAAGACATGAGGGAGGTACGGAGTTCCTAAGCTTAGCGGTATAGGGAAAGAAGCTGACGTAACAACGGCCCGTACTTCGAGTTGCCAACGGCCGCGCTGTAATCATGTAACGCACTGGCCTGCCCGAGTGGTACGTGGTCTTGCAGGTAGTAAGGGGTCAAGCAAGCAGCCAGTTCTCAGGAGCAGAAACCTGATTAAGATTTCAAAACAAAAAAAAATGGGGGGGGGGGGAAGGAGAACCAACATGGCGGCATGCGGCAGTGTGTGTCGCCTTCAAAGAGATCATATTTGGAGAGCTTATAAAGTTGCATTGCTTTGGTCTCGTTTATCAGTCAGGCAAGTATGGAGAAATAGAGACACACTATCCAGATGGAAGAACTGTTCTTTATAAAATAATGACAGTTTCAATCCCTCATATATATTGGAGGAATTTACGGTATCCGAACAGGACTCCTAAGTTTCTTTGAGGCAGACTTGGCGGTTTGTGGAATGTTGGGGTTTCCTGAGCTTGATTGATGTCTTCCCTCGTCCCACCCTCATCGCCTCGTTCTCCAAGCCTGGTTACATGGGACGTGGGCCTACAGGAATGATCTTCCTTCCTTCGGGGTGTTCAAGGAACGTCCTCTCCTGCTCCGTGCCTGCAGGCCAAGACCAGCGTCAGGTCTGGAGGATCGCCCTGGCTTTTACTTAACGGCCGTAACGCCGTGATCTCCTCTTCCCCAGCCATTGTGGGGAAGTCGATGATTGAAACGATAAATTAAGCACTCGGGTAATTACACTGACGCATGATTATCATCCAGCCAGCCAGCAGGGTGGTATTCCCCTGGGAACAGAGTGTCGGACCCCGTCGCAGCCCGAGTATTGGTGGCTCTCACTGGTATACAGAATTCCTTGCCTCATCGGGACACAAGAGAGAGGAGTCAATCAGATCTGTTCCAACGTCTATCCTACCGACCACTACCCCACTAACTTCTTTTCCCCCTTTATTAAGCGGTATTTTCGGAGTTTGCATCACCTTTCCAACTTCTGTGAGGCAGTATTAACTAAATGTGAATTTAGAGTCGCGAAACCCTAAGCCAGTCAGACCTTAATGAAGCATCGGTAAGATTATTAAGTTGGAGAGCTTTAACGAAGATAATGGCCGCCCTGGAGGCACCAGTGTTGGCGCTGGACACCGAGGGACTGTCCTCCCTACTCAGAGCTTTGTCCACACCTGGCCCTCAGCAGGTGTCATTAGCACTTGACAGTTCTGCTCGCAGACGATGACTTCTACTTTTCCCACACACGTGGGAAACGCAGCGACGGTCTTGAGATTGTTTTCAGAACCTCCGGAGTGAACTTCGGGCAGGCCTACCAGGGTGGGATACTCCAGCTTCCGCGGAGGCCTATCGGCTAAACTATCTTTTACGCCAGGCCCCACAGAAGAGGGATTAGACAGGCGAAAACCATTAACGCGGGGGCGGCGGAGGGCGACGCGGCCCTAAGGATCTTAGAAAGTCCTGCACGGGAGAGAGAGAGAGAGAGGCAACGAGCGTGGCTTTTCCTCACCTTACGTAAAAAAGGGGGGGCGAGTTTATGTGGCCTTCCTTGGTAAGGGATCTTGAATGGAGACCGTGGCGTCTTGACAAAGGCGGAGTTTGCTCGAGACGGAGGATGGGAAACGGAAGAGATTACGGAGAAGATGGGAATGAGAGGGGTTGGCTCCGGAGGAGGGACGATACACCGTGTGTATTGTATGGAGGACAATACATGGGGGCGTATCCCCCCCCACACACACACATTAAGCATTCTGGTGGAACTTACACACCGGATGAACGGTGTAGATGTACACCCGGCGCGTTGGAGAGACGAACGATGAACATGGCGGGTGTAGAGGAGGACCTACTAGACACAGAATGTTGGTTGGGGGTGCAGTAAGCTTTGGGGTGTAGGGGGAGACTACACTACGGAACCTACGCTGAACGTTGGACGAAAGAGACTACACAAAAATACAGTATGTGGGGAACTGTAGAAGACACGGGACGCTGAGACTACGAGACAGATGTACGAGAGGAGGCTCGGTTCAATACAGTACACAGTGAGATAATGCACGACATACAGTAGGTAGGAGGAGAGAATACGCAGACAACCAGATCAGGGGGAAAATACAGTTTCCGCAACATGCTGAGGGACATTGCACTGATCACAGTATGAGAAGGTACACCTCCCCTGAGCCTGGGAGACTTTACTGAAGTTGTATTGCAACACAGTTATCCAGGTGAATATAAATGAATCCAGAAAGCAGCCCATGTTTGAGCGACTGAATGACCCCAGTTGTACAGGATTAGGAAGCAGCAGCACTTATCGCCACCGTTTGACATCACCATACCTACTTTAATTAAGAAACGAATTACTAATTACTCACAACTCTCGTCGTCAGCACTTTGTCTGAAGACACACGGGATCACCAGAATGAAAACAAGATAGAATAATCTGTACTGAAAAGTTATTTTCAACTCTTATCCCCTTTGAAGGAGAGCTTTAAGGCACTGCCATCGTAACTGGGCCAAGTGGCCCTATTTTGGGAGGAATGTTCCCGTTAGTCGCGATATTTCTCAAGACCTGTGGTGTCGCCAGGGCTTGGTGTGGGGTGGGGGTTGGTAGGTCTTGAGCGGCGCACTCAGGGGGCCATGACTTCTGCAAGGTGTGACAACAAGCAGGGGAGCGAGTGGAGTGCAAGTCAAAGCATTATTTAGAGCGAGGCCTCAGCTGTGATTGTCTTCGTTTATCGACTCTGGTTGCGGATTTTTCGCCTTCCACACCACACCCCCCCCCCCTTAGGAGAATTAATCGCAAAACCTTGATTGACGTGTCGAACTCTATATATATTTCGTCATGGAGCGTGCAACAGCTAAAGTGGATACCATATCCTTTTATGGCGTACTGCTGTCAGTTCTTCAGGTTGATACCAGCAACACGTGAGGCTTCGAATTCCTCAGGGGACATACCACTGAACTATCTCACTCCCCAGAATAAAGTATTCTGGCAGCATCATTATACCCGGAAGCAAACGAACATCTACGATCCGTCTCACGGAAACTTTGACACGGGTTTCTTCGGCTTAAGATTAATGTGGCGTAGCACTGCAGGGACGGGACGGGAGTCGGGCGTTTGAACCGAGATCTTAAAGAGTTAGAGAGATCAGGGTACTCGGCCTCCTCCCTGGTGGCGTCGGCTCTTCCGTACTGCCTCCGCTGCCACGGCCCAACTTTGTAACCCTTGGGACCCCACAACTTCCTCTACTCCACACCACTTACCAGAAGGCCTAACATCTTCAGGTCCTTCTCTGCTCTCCTATCCGAGCCGCAAATGAAATTATGACCTCCGGTAACCTCGTCATGGTCCAGCATGGACACCTGTCACCATGTCCTTTTCCCACATGTACTTCCATGTATTGAGACACAGGAGAAGATAGACGCTGAATGCACGAGAATGAGAGGCGAGTAATCTGAAGATGATGGCATTAGGTGAGAAAGGTTGAGTTAAACGTGAGAGATTGGGGATGGTGTAGGAGGGCCCTGATTGGGGTAAGGGGGTATAGGGGTGGGGGGGCCAAGTGCTGGAGGAGGGACGAGTGGGAGATGAGTTACTCCCACCCAAGTAGCAGCAGCGGCGGATGGCCCCCAGTGCACCCGGTGAATTCTCACTCCTCATGCCAACTTTGTCGTCCCAGAACGAATAATGATCCCACGTGTCCTGGAGCATTCCCACGTGTCTGGAACATTCCAGCGTCTCGTATTGATCTATACCATACATTAGATATGACTTGACGAGTGGCTGGAATATAAAACAGTATCCATTTCGAGGACCCAGATATATAAAGGATTACAAAACTGGCGTTGTTGAGCTCTGGGTGGTGCTGTTCTTTAGCTTTTTGATCAACAAGATAAAATCAGCTTAATTGCTAACTGCGAAAGGACTGAGAATGATTAGGAGTTGATCACCCGTGATTGAAGGTCATTCACTACATTCGCTCCATTTAAAGTTCTAGTTCCTCTGATGTTGAGCTGACGGAAGGTACAAGAAGGGAGGAGGGGTCCTCTTTGCAAGATTCAGGTCTTCTGTTACAGTAGGGGGAAGTGAGGGGTGGGTCCCCTATTACAAGACCGGATCCCCCTCTCACAGGAGGAGGAGAAGGGGAGGTCCCCCTGTTACAAGATGGGGTTGGTGTAGGGTAAGTACCGGCACCATCATCTCGGCGAGGGAGAAAGTTTTGGAAACTTGTCAGAAAGAAGAATCCCAGGTGGGTGCCAGTGGTCTCGCTCGGAGGAAAAATAGAGAAAATAGTACCATATTTAAGGAATCGGTGAACGGTGTGGCAGTTCGGATATTCAAACTCGTTTCTACAAGTTGGTTGGGACATTTTTGAGTCTTCTGGCTTTGTAGCATTTCCTGCGGAGTTGTTTGTCAGCTTGTTAGCTTTCTGTCATTGGGGTCAAAATGACACGCAAATAGGGACGGGTTAGGATGAAATAGGATAGGTCATGCTACTGTACGTTAAGAGGCAGGGTAGATTGGCTAGGTTAGGTTGGGTGGCAGGATATAATCTGATTATGAAGAATGGCAGATTACGTACACTCATTGTTACTTGAAGTATCAATGCCGTTTTATTCAGCTGTTGATGAATTTCAGACTTTTCATGGCTTTGTTTGCATTATTCGTCTCTTTCAGAAGCCAGCATTAAAGATGCTGTATTTGGTTTATTATAAGACTCCTGTTGTAGTTTGTTCTCAGTGTAGTAATCATCGGTGCAGATTATCAGTGTCATGCAATGCAGAAGGTCCTCTCCTGTGGTTCAGTTTTCAATGCTTGGCTTTGTTAATCTCTGTTTTCGCTTCTTTTTTTTTATGGTCTTGTGCCCTTGAGGATTATTAGCGTCCTCGTTCTGGTGTCCTTTGTCGTATTTCTCGTCTTTCTAATCCTGCTTGCCGATAACCGTGGCCGTGAGTGGAGATAAAGAGTCTCCCAGTCGCCGGTCGGCCATGAATGGGTCCGTCCTGTGGGGGTTATGCTGGCGAGATTAGAGTCCTCGTCCGGCGAGGATTGCCTGATTGATTCGCTCGCCCGGCCTGCCGGTGAGTGAATAGCGAACCGGAGGAGCTCCTAGCAGCCTACCGTCGTGGTGATTAATGCCTCTGTGTTTGTCCCGGGTCTTTCATGGCACAAAAAATACATTTTTCTTTGTGTGTGTTTGTGTTTGTTTTACTGATTCTATCCTTCTTCCTGGAGAAACCCAGTGCAGTTACTAGACTTGGGGGTTGTTCACGTTCACACTTTCCTGTAGAATTTCCATGGTAGTATATACTCTTTCCCCGTACTGCATTGTGTCCCCCCCCCCTTTTTTTTTCCGGGGTGTTGAGCCAAAGGGAGTGGTGGGTGGGAAGTTTTTTTTTTTCCACTTACTATTCTATTTCAACCAAAGGTAACCTCATCATAAACCATCAGGTCTTCTGTTATCTGCCCTACCCATATACTGTCCCACCAGCAGATAACCTCGTCAGGTCTTCTGTTATCTATCTTCCCATGTACTGTCCTCCAGCAGATAGCTTCGTCACAGACCACGATAAACACCTACAGAAACGTTCAAAAGAAAACTTGACAAATGGCCAATGTCTCTCCCAGATCAATCTGGCATCGACAGATATGGGGGGATACGAGACTAGGCTTAGAGTGACAGTGTTATTCAACAAGTGAAACGCGCGGTCAGCGTTACGCGTTAACCCTGCCGTCATGGCAAAAAAATTTCGTCATAGGTTAGGCAAGTTGGGAGGTGGGTGGATACGTAATCAGAGATCTCCCACACAACTGCTGCTGCTGCTGGAGGGACATTTGCATACGCGAATGCCCGGACATGATCACCTTTCGCCAGCTGGTAACGCGTAGGTCAGAGCACTCCCTTGGTACCGCTGGAGCGACCCACCGCCTCTCATTGTTTTAATTATTCACTCACACACACACACACCGGGTCGTCGTCGTCTCGCGGGGGGAACCTCAAGCAATGCTTGTTTCGCCAGACTGTCTCTGGTCTGTAAACCATAGGATCCGAGTTACTGTGCTCGTCTTGCAAGCCAGTTACAAGGCTTACAGTACAGTAGAGCAGAAGTACACATAGCGGTTGTGTCTTAGGTCCCTGTCTACACACACACACACACACACGCGCGCTCGCGCGCACCAGTCTAAGTCAATTAATTTCAAGTTGTTTTTAAATTCTAACGCTATTTTTTCTTTTCTTTTTTATCGTCTGGATTCCTTATCAGCCAAACTCCCGTTGAAGAATTCATTCAGTTGTGATCTACATATCGACCAACTTGAGTCACCTAAGTTCAGAGTAAGTTAGAGAGCTTTTCCAATGGAAGATCCAAATATTATTTGTTTGTCTTTTTATTTTGAATTATTCAGGAACTTGAAAAGTCGCCAGCCGCTTCTTCCCTGTAGCCCATACATAGGGGAGGTGATTCGTCTCACTTTTTAAATGATCTGCCGTACGGGTCCCTTCGTTGGCACACGTCTGGCGTTGGAAGCGGGGTGCTCGTTGTCTGGAGGCTGGGTGTTGTGGATCTTGGGGGAGGAGGGTTAGTTAGCTGGGATGGTGGCGTTGATGACAAAGCGTGGTGAAGACGTCTGCATCTTTGCAAGACGCCCCGTTGGCGCAGGGAGACGTGTGGCGTTGATGTGGGGGGTTTGCGTCTGAGGGAACGTTGATGCCCAGACGACGTTGATGTATGTAAGACGCTCGGATAACGTTGATGCTGAGGAGAAGGGGGTGTTGATGATGGGTGCTGAAAATTGAGGATGGCGAGAGAGAGAGAGAGAGAGACAAAGAGAAAGCTCTTCCCTGTTTGACAGAACTGACGTCCACGTGTAATAGGGAAGTAGTTCTTGGCCGTATATGAAAAAGGCTTCTCTCTCTCCCAGCCTCCAACGCAAGCATGGCGTTACCTTAAAAGCCTGAGAGACTCAGTATCTCCCCATCTCCCTCATTAAAAAAAAGAAGCTCCTCCACAACTTTCGTCTCTCGTCTCACACGTTTTTCACATCTCTCTCTTTCTCTCTGCAGGCTGTAGCCCTACCATGGTAGCATCGTTAACATCGAATCTTAAATTGGAAATCCCACTTTACGAACTTCCCCCAAAACCATTCAGCCCCATACGATATCTCATGGACCGAGGCCTTTGACGTGAAATGAAAGAATCAAAGGATATTTGAGAAGCACCCGAAGAAGAAGTTTGCCCCCAGCAAACACTCGGGGGTCGCCATAGAACTTGTATAATTCGATCGTCGTCGTGGAGAGGGGGCCCCAGGTCCTGGGACCTCCCTCTCGTCCGTTGTGTGTTGCCCGTCTCTGACCGCCGACCGCCACCGCCGCCCACGGGTCGGGCTGGAGTATACAATAACTTGGTAGGTTTTTGATTTTTTTTTGTCCCTTGAAATTTTTTTTCTCGGCAAAAGTCAACAAACGTTTCACCAGCCCAGACATGGCAGAGTACACACACACACACACACACACACTTTGCTAGACCACCAGCAGATTCGTGGGAGGGGGGAGGAGGGAGGGAGGAAAGCAACCCCCCGCTTCCTGTGTGAATTATCCCACAACACTATTATACCGTGAAAATTTAAAGAAAGGAAAAAGAAAAAGAAAGCCATTTGCATATTTCCCGTCGGTGGTCCGTTCCTGGCGGAGGAGCTCTGGCAGAACTATGTCCCCGACGCGGCGGACATACTTCACCTTGGTTGGCAGCAGAAAAGAACAATATTACTTTGGCACCGCGCTGGCGGGAGGAATTGCAATTCGACCGTTGCTGAAGAGTGTATGTACGTGTGCTCACAGTCGTCTGTAGCTAATCCAGAACTGTTTATACCCAAGCCATTGATGAATAATTCAGAGCTGTTTATGCTTAAGATATTAATGAATTACTCAGAGCTTTTTATGAATGATTAAGACCTATATATGCTTAAGCTGGTAATGAATAATCTGAGCTATTTATGAATGAATCTGAGCTATTTATGCTTAAGCTTTTAATGAATGATTCTTAGCTATTTATGAATGATTCTGAGCTATTTATGCTTAAGCTATTAATGAATAATTCAGGGTCATTTCTACCTTAGTTATTTATGGATTATTTATAGCCACATACAACATCCAGGGCCTTTTATAACTACGTAATCCGTAACCGATTCAGATCCGCTTACGGCTCGTTCGCGACTATTTATGACCGAGCCATTTATGAATACTCCAGAGGCAATTCTAACGAATTCGGAGTCATTCATAATCTAACGCGGAACCATTTGCAACAGGCCGGTTATGAATAATTCAGAGCCTTGTGTAACTTTTCTGACGTAAATATCAAAAAAATATTTACCTCAGACCCTGGGCTGGGGTGCCTACCAGTTACCAACCAACCAGTACACAGGCTTCTTTTCACTACCACACTTGTCACCACATCATCACCACGTCTGTGGACGCGTTCTGCTCATCACCACATCTGTGGGCACCACCTTTCATCACCACTATGTGCTTGTCTTGCTTGTGTATCTAATTTCTCTCTGCTATAACACATGACAAATTTTGTTTTAAGCATATGGATTTGATCTTTAAGCGCTCAGGAACAGAAGAACAGACCTGAACCCGATCTCTAATTGTTCAGGAGTAGAAGAACAAGAACTAACAATAACATGACTCGTTGTTTAGCAGAGAGGAAAAAAGGACTATTAGACGTGATCCGCAGAATAAAATAAATAGCTTTGCTATCTCAAGATATTTTTTTTCTGTTGAATTTCTGTTGGTTAGAAGCCATCCTAAGGGAGCAATATCCGGGCTAGTCCCGAGGCTAGAGAGGGATACCGGGGGGATGAGGGGGTTTCTCCACCACAGAAGGTTAACGCTCCACCTCTTTCCTCCTCCGCAGACCACAATCCCGATCCCTCCCCGTAATCTTCCCTCAAGAAATCCCTAACTTACCTTAGTCCCGAGATCCGTAACTTAGCGAGGTCCCAGCATCCCTGACTTACGTCAAGTCCCACCCTCTGTAACTCATACCCAAATAACATACCCTAACTTTTACCCCATGGCCCAACTTTCCTCACTCTCATACTCCAAGTCCCCGACCTCCCTCCCTCTCTTACCTCAGTCTCCTGACCTCCCTTGGTTCTCGGTGCCCACGTCTCTGGCCGGGTGTCAGGAGTCCTTAAAACCAAGTTACTGAAGACCATATTTTTATTCGTTATATCGCTTGTCACAGTTACCATGAACTGATCTCATTACTGTGGACTTGGGTAACAAAAATACACCTGTTTTGTTCAGGTAGTCGAGGCCATGAAAATATCAACAGGCAAGACTCAGTCTCTTGGGCCTTCGAATAAATAATGCCTTTTTATCTTCCCTTATGACTCAGTTTGCCTGAGTATGTAGTCTACTTCCTCTTTTCCATTCGAGTGAGCGATGCACAGACACTTCCTGTTTCCTGTAAGCGTGTGATGGATAGTAGAGTGGAAGTAAGAGAGAGAAAAATACCCCACTAAGCGAGGCACCATCGACTTGAGGGAGGGAGCTCGGGATAGGGACGCGTTCCTGTTCCTTCGTGTGCGTGTAGGAGGTGGTTCTCACAAAGGGATCCCCTGGCTGGCGTGTCCTCACTTGTGTGAGTGTGAGCGGACCCTCCACTTAGAGTTAACTCTTTCTCCACGAGTTCTGTTAGTTTAAGCTCATATTTCTATCCCACGTTAGCACAGAATGTCTCGAAACCCCAGACTCAGAGAGTTCATTATTTTAGCTTTCGTTCAACACGTTCATGAGTACTCCAGACGTATGGATGTGCGTATGTACGTTCATGGCACGACAGGTTGAACATTACTTGAGTTAAAGTTAAATAGTGAATTCTGTCCCTGAGTCTGAGCTTCTGTGACACCCAGTGTTTTGCATTTGCTGATGTGTGTGTGTGTTTGTATTTGATGTTTCACATTATATTATCTTATCTTTTCCTTTTCTCCTTGGCACTCTCATTATACGGAAAGGTCGCTCCGTCGTGCTCAAGGATCGTACCGTCGGACTCAAGGACCGTACCGTCGTGCTCAGGTTGTCGAAGGAAGACACTCTCGATCCAGCGGAGGTTGTGATGGGATGCAAATGTAGACGTGAGTCCAGGTGATGAGTGTGAGAATTTATATCAATTTACATATGAATATGAATCAAGGATTTGCGTAAAGGAAAATCCGTATTTAGATGAAGAGGGGGTATTAACGCCCGACTTCAACTCCACGCCCATCATCTCTGTTCAGTGGGTTGAAAGAATTGAAGGCATTACCATAAGGAAAGACTCGAGTTGATGAGGCCCTTGTGGAGAGCTCTGGGGATGACGAAGTTACACATTTAGCTTTAGTTTTTAAGTCTGATTGAAAAAAGACGGGTACGTAATGGTTTTATTCTCAGTGACGTTTTGAAAGTCTTTGTACAATTACTGGTGTGAGATTTCAGGCCTATAAAGCTTTCAGTCTTAGACTAAGGACAATATTATTAGGATATGAAATTTGTACAAAAAAGTGTTTTATTTGTGGAATCATTTTTTTTTTCTTTTAGAGTGAACACTGGCTACCGCTTTCTATTCCCTTTTAGTAACTCTCTTCAGCTATTCCATTCCCTCCATTGCGTTGTTGCTTCCATCCCTCGATTGCACAGGTATTATTTCGGCCGCTGCTATCGTGAGTTGTCAGCGTGTTTCTCTCAGCCACCTGCGGCACGGGACTGGCTACCAGCTGCTTCCCATAGTTTCTCTGTGGACACAGTCAGACGAATTAATGAATGTTGATCACCTTTTGATATCATATGCCTTGTATTTTCACCAAAGAATATAACCCCCAAAGTTAAATTCATCCGTAAACAGACATACACCGGTACAAAGTCGATGATCACAAAAGCCTCTCGGCGATATATTGGGTGGGGAAAGGCGTCCATCATATTGCCAAAACTGTGAGTAATGGTGGAGCCTTAACCATGTTAGCCGAGCAGCCTTCCACCAGCTCGTTTGTCCCTGTTAGGCCAGGTTGGACGCCGCTGGGACGCCCCCCGGCATTCACCACCCACCATCCATAATCTTGACTGCCGCGAACGACTTGGTGATACAGAACTCTTATTATAGCAGCACCCTTCCCTCCGGTCGTGAGTTAGAAAGTGGCGCTCCGGAGTGACGTTTAACGTAGCTACCCATCCTATTCGTTTTCTTTGAAATTGCTTGAGAAAATGGACTTATTATGATTATGCTTGACTTGTCTAATCATCCTTTTTTTCCTCTCTCCCTCTCTCTCTCTCTCTCTTAGCAGTATTTCAGCAGTAACCCCTTCACTTTTGCTTTATCTTTTCACTCAGTGTTTGAGGTAACCTTATTGAAGTTTACAACTAAATCAAAAAATTATATTTTGGCGGAGCTGTGTCGATGGCAACAGTAGAACAATTGTCCCGTCCGTAGGATTTGCCGCGGCATTCTGGTTGATGCGACACAGAGATTGCGAAATTCTTCTGTGTCATGCGAAACACAGGAGAACATTTGCCGCGATGAAAGCGGTCATTGTGGCGTGAGACAAAACCCGCTTTTTAAAGGGAAAGTGTTTTTCTTTTCTTTTTTGAAAACACAAATCGTCATTTTTACCCTCTCGCTGTATGCAGAGAGTATGAACAGAGTTTACAATAGATATGCAAATTTTGCATTAATTCTGTAAAACATATGCAAATTTTTCATTATTATGTACAAAAATATGCAAATTTTGCATTAATTCTGTACAAAATATGCAAATTTTGCATTCATTCTGTTAAGGGTCACATATGCATCGTTTATATAGTCTCCGAATTGTCTTTAAAACCCGAAAAAGGTGGTAAAGACTTTTCCATTGGTTGTTATAGTTTGACTATTAACGGCCTTAATGACCCTGGCAGTTAATAGGTCTAGAGCCTCAATTAGCAAATGACCTTAATCTTATTCACGTCTTTATAGATACACTTGAAGTCTCTGCATAAATTTGACATCATGTAAGACAAAATTTCCCCCCTATGGTAATCTGCCTAACACTGGTCCATTAGCGATAAGGTTGGTAGGAGAAATCTATTCCCAGCTTCCTCACACAGGGAGGTATGGCACCTCGCTAGCATTAGCAAAAGTTCATATTGCATCCTTGACCCATATTTTTCTAGATATATGGATAACTTTACTGTTTAAATGCTTCTCTGTTATTGGTTGTACCTGGAGTCCCTCTCTCGACGAATTACACTTACTGTTTACTGTTGACTCCAGTCGTAAGCTTGGCATTAGTTGCAGACTTTATTTTCATGAGACTTTGTCTTTCTATGAAGATTCTTTTTGATTACATATTGATTATGGGTGCTAATTACATTATCGTCTTAGAATTGACCCATCGGGTCTTATTTTATATTTTTCGTATTTCTAAGGCATTCTACATGCATATAGTCTTCCTCATCTCTCTGCTCCATAGCTTCAGCAACATCTCATTTTAAAGTTCAAATTCACATTATTAGTCTTTTTTGTGGCTAGAATTGATTCTGTCCATCACTGCACACAAAATGTTTTTTGATAGCATCCAGTTTCCAGTCCATGCCTCTACCATCTTCATCAGGAGTATCCCCGAGACCCACGTCAGACCTTTCCTCCTCTATCCATCTCGTCTGTGGCTTGCCCCTCTTCTTTCTACCCTCTATAACGTACTATATAATATATCTTGACTAGTATCATCTGCCATACTTTCTACATTACCGTAAAGCCCAGAAGACTTCCTTCATTATCCATTTCTGATGACGTCTCTACATATCCTTCTCACATCTTTTTTCTTTCTCTTATTCATCTAAATATACCAGACTGTTTTCCATCTATTCTAGTTATAGATTTCTCGTCCTTAAGAAAAAGTATTTGATTCTTGCTTTATTTTCGCAAGGGATTCACATACCACTGGAGGTAGTTCATGAGTTTTTCATTTCACTGTAAATCGTGTCTTGCTTTTTTGGAAATGGATTAGATTTAATCTTTTCTGCCTTATAGGTACATAGCATTTATTAAGGGGAGATTACTAGTAAATGAGAGAAGCAAATTATAGACTTATAACATATTTTGAGCACATATAGCAAAATAGAACATGATTCATAGACACCGAATAGATCTTTCCACTAATTTCATGGTACTGTGTAGTCTTTCAGCAATATTGCTTACGAAAAGATAATTCCTTCTTCCCCTGAAACAGTATTAGGTTGTTCCTGCATGTAAAAAATCTCGCTAATTAACCATATGCACCGTATGGTGATCTGAACTTAGTAGTTTTATTCTGAGCTAACAGTTTATCAGATGCGTCAACATTCAGTAAACATGTAGACTACGTTTAGTTTTAAGTACCTTGAAATGTTTGCTTGACTTCATAGTAGCATAAATTGGTAAGCTTAATCTTTTGTAGTGACCCTCTGCATATATGATTATTTCATTTTCTCTCTAAGTTGCTGGAGTACGTTTTCTACAATAAATTTGATGGCACACTACATTGAAACACTATACTCTTATGTGCACACACTGTTCATGATTGAGACTATCACCTCGTTCATCTGGAACTTAGCGGCGTTCTGGTATGCACGAACATCTTCGTGAACTATCCTCTGAGGGAAAAAAGAAAAGAAAACGTTGTAGAAACACGAGATATGTGACTGACAACCATATTTTTTGTGAAGATAGTTACACCAGACGTCTAATAGATGTGTCGAGAGAGATTTCCTGTATATATATATATATATATATATATATATATATATATATATATATATATATATATATATATATACTAAATGTTTGTGTATCAGTCTAGCAGTCAACAGCATTTGAAACAGCATCCTATACTTTAGCACTCATACAGTGTCATACAACACCCCACACTTTTAACCTTCACAATCAGAGAACCCCATTGCTTATCACCCCTTCGGATTCCAAGGTTTTAGCACTTCTACAGCGTCATATACCGAATAGATACATTCATGTATACATACACTTAGAAGCAAGATATGATTAGTGCTTCTGAATCTTGGTTAGATAAAGATATTATAGATTTCCTTGCCAAATACGTAATGCAAGGATACACGTTATTTGATGGTGATATGGGGAAATAAAGTAGGTGATGGTGTCTTGCTCCCTGTTAAAGCTCATCTTTACCCAGTGGCGACAAATATTGTGGCTGTTGATAATATGGATTTCACATTTGTACAAATTAAAGATAAAATTCATAAGAAGTTAACAAAATGCTGGTTTATAGGCCCCCTACACAGGAATAAGAGGTAGACGCAAGACTTTGCTGTCAGTTAGCCGTCTATCAAGACTTTCAAATAGCTTTCGATAAGGCTCCACATCAAAGGTTGATTAAAAATATTAAGTCACATTGTATCGATGAGGTTGTTTTCTTCGGTGGAAAGGAAACTGTCTGCCTGGACGTAAGCAGGGAGTAGTGATTAATGGTCAAGCCCCATAATGGTTAGGTTTGGTTAGGTTAATGGTCAAGCCCCATAATTGTTAGACGTAACAAGTGGCTCGCCACAGGGATCAGTTTTGGGACTAATTTCCTTTCTGTTATATGTATGACAATGATTTAGATAATGAGCTACATTGTAAGATATCGAAATCGAAAGAAGATACTAAGTTGAGACATGAATGTGCAACAGAAATTGAACGTCTGCAGCTTCAAACCGACAAAGATAAACTGGTGGACTGGGCTCACAGATGGCAGATGAATATTAATATCGATATAAGCCCAAAGAATTACATATTGATAATAAAAACGAAAAGGCAAGCCACAGTATGAATTTCCTCGAACTACAAAAGGTAAATGAGGAAAGAGACTTGGGGGTAATGATCTGTGGTGATCTAACGCCAAGAAACCAGTGAACATAAACAGTTGAAAGAACGGACATAATTTTTACACTCACTCTTTATATGTCAAAAGTAACAATATGTTTCAATTGTATTCCTCAAATATCGCAAGAGCTGTAGAGGGCAGAAATTTAACTCCACAAGATTAAGAAATAATGTAACGACCCAAATCTTTGGAACGCAGTATAACGCTGCCCAGTGGGAGGCAAACTCGCTGAGCAAGGAAAGAAAGAGGATGAGTTTAGTATTGTGAGGGATAGCGCTGAAGATCCTAAAAGATTTTAGAGTTATGTCACCATGAAACATGTAAGGATGTTGTTGTTTGAGATTAAATCTTTATACAACTCAGGAGGTGCGGGCACTCCGCTCTAGAGCGGCCCGCCGGTGGTAAGGGACCTAAGCACTGGGCCTTAGGGGGCTGGGATTGTTATCCCACCCGGCTCCCACGGGAGCCAGGCTCCCTTTGAACATCTAAGGAGTGGGATAGGATAAGACCTTAAGTAAACGGTGATAGGGAACCCAATGTGGATGATGATATTTTATGCCTGGCCACAACCCTAAAAAAAGAATTAGTTCCGATTTTACAATTCATTTTCTAACACGAGAAAGCAGTGAAACGGATTTTGAGACAGTGATAAAAGGCAGACACATCATATCAGAATTTGCCGTCACAGTTGACGAAGTAGTGGCACATATAAGTAGCAGATTGATGAAAGCTCCTATCCACGATTAATCAAAGACGTCTAACATGATGTTGTCAAAGCGATAACCAATATTTCCAATCAATCCTCCCCATGATGGAATAGTCCCATAGGACTGGAGACTAGCAGCTGTCACACCTATATTAAGAAAGGGAAGCCGAGATATGCGTATGGATTACAATCGTAGTAGACTCACATCAATCATATGCAAACTGCTGGAATCGCTTATTACAGGAAAATTCCTAGCTTACCTTGAGCAACACCATCTGATTAGTATTATGTACACATAGCATGGATTTAGAAAACACAGATCATGCCTCACAAAACTCCTTGAATTTTATCGCAAATTGCTCAATACTCACGATAACATTATAACAATAGATACCTTATTTCAGGACTTCCAAAAAGCATTCGACAAAGTTACCCACATTAAGTTGATGCTTACAGTTAAGGCCTTGAGGATTTCTGGTTGCATAGGAAACTGGATAGAAGCGTGGGTGCGCGATAGGAAACAAAGAGTCATAATGAATAATGAGTCAACACCCTGGCCACCCAAAGGGTCCGTCCTGAGACCTATACTTTTAATCATTTCGTTAATGACATTGAGCAGGGCTGAAAAAACTTAGTGCCTAAATCTGCAGTTTACAAAAAGATCTGCAATGCCATATCAATTGAAGGAGATAAGTTAAGATTACAAGAGGACCTGGATGAAATGGCTAAATAGTCTAGAAAATGGATAATGCCATTTAATGTCAATATACGTATGTCAGTTCTTGCAAGTAGGAGACCTTAACAAGAAATTCGATTATGAACTGATGGGTCACAGGATAAAGGACACAATTTGTGTATAGGGTCTAGGGATCACTTTCTCCAACGACTTCGAGTTCTCACAGCACTGTGACAAAGCAATCAAGAAAACAAATATGATGTTATGATTTAATAACAGATGCTTTACACGCCAAAGCAAGGATGTGATATTGACATGGTGTTAGTACGCTTAATCCTGGTTAATGTCAGGCCAGGCAGCGGGACTAGACGTAATTGCAGTTGAATTTATTAAGAAAGGGGGTGACTGTGTTACTGATTGGTTGGTAAGAATATTCGGTGTATGTATGGGTCATGGTGAAGTGCCTGAGGATTGGCGAAGTGCATGTATAGTGCCAATGTACAAAAGCTAAGGGGATAAAGGCGAATGTTCAGACTACAGAGGTATAAGTTTAGTATTCCTGGAAAACTGTATAGGAGGGTTTTGATTACGAGGGTGAAGGCATGTGTAGAACATCAGATTGGGGAGGAGCAGCGTGTTTTTAGAAGTGGTAGAGGATGCGTCGATCAGGTGCTTGCTTTGAAGAATGTATGTGAGAAATACTTAGAAAAACAGATGTATTTGTATGTAGCATTTATGGATCTGGAAAAGGCATATGATAGGGTTGATAGAGAGGCTTTGTGGAAGGTCTTAAGA